>CAOLHI010007150.1:0-19005 GCA_948474755.1 Ctenosaura bakeri
AATAATCTGAAAATAACCAAAGCCACAGATGTGGAGGGCTGACTGTACAGGATTCATTTTGCATTTCTGATGCAGTCTGGCATTGCTAAATTCTTATATTTCAAATGCAAAGGCCTTGCATATCCAATTACTACAGTCATAACCCTTGTGCTGTGTTTTGTTCACCCATCTCTGACAAACTTACTTCAGTGTCAGTATCACTTTTTCCCCCTTAGGAGCAAGAAAATTGGAGTGAGTTTCCTCCTTACTTCTGCATTGCCAGCACTCATCCCTAGAGGCAGTTTTCAGTGAGCATGTTGCAATAAAAGGCATTCTTTGCTGGAAGGATTAATGACTGACACTGAAAGACAGAAATAAAACTGGGATGCATGCAATACAGTAAAGTAGCATTGGTAAAATCTATCTTAGGTACTTTGAACTACACTCTCAATACTGACAAAGAAGGTTTCACAGAATATTCTCTTATTTTGATTTTGAAGACTAAAGGTAGTGCTTTGGGGAAAAGGGAAAAATGCTTGTCAAAGGATCCAGACCTTCCTTGATGCTGCACTTTCACTGGAGCAAAAGATGCACTGTCCCACAACAGCATTCTGCAGAGTATATTCACAGGCCTTTGAGAAACCTTAGCAACATATAAACAAGCACAAGCAAAGAAATGAGAAAGAAGAATCCCAGGAAAAGAGAAGAAAAACCCTATGAGATCCAGATCCATTATCTGGTAATATCTTTATTGTGTATGTCTGCGTGCCTGCATGCCTTCAAGTTGCCTGACGACTTTTGAAAACCACATAAATTTAATAGGATTTTCTCAGGCAAGGAATAATCAGAGGGGGTTAGTCCAACCAAAGGTTGTATTCAGTTTATGGCATCCTGAGAGTAAGAATCATTTTTCATCTATATACACTTCCAATAACATTCAATGAAGAATATAGATGCTGGAACCACAAGAACCAGTGTAGTAATTCTGAGTATTGGACTAAGACCATTTCCATCCTACACTGTTATTCAGTTTTCAACATCCTGTGGAATTCTGGGGTTTGTATTTACTGAGGCCAAAGAGCTCTCTGGCTGAGAATTCTAAATACCTTTCCCTAAAATGCAAACCCCAGGATTCCATAAAATGTTGAAAGCAGAATAAGAGTACTATAACAGTGTAGTGTGGAAATGGCCTTAGACTCTGGGAGACCAGGGTTTGAATTCCTGCTCAGTCATGAGACCTACTGGGCTACCCTGCAGAAAATACACTCTCTCAGCCTTAGAGGAACGGAGTGGCAAATCTCCTCTAAAAAAATCTTGCCAAGAAAACCCTATGAGTCACTATGAGTTGAAGTTGACTTGAAGGCACATAACAACAGAAATGTTGATTCACCCACTGCTTGATTAAGAAACCTGTGAAAGTTAGAAAGCTACCATGATTTATGTTTATGCATTTTGGCTGGAACCCAATAAAATCCACAGGCTAGATTTTGGATCTTGTTCATTTTGTTTGCTTGCTTGTTTGTTTATGACCAACATGGGTGCCCATCAATATTTCAAGAAAAGAGAAGAAATTCTTTGAAAGATTAAAGAAAATGAGTGAGCAGACTACCATAAGGAAAAAGCAAATAGGAAAATGAGAAATGAACATGAGAACTAACATGAGAAATAGAAGAGAACAACTGGGTATTATCAGCACAGATCACTGCAAATTAATTCACAAATCCACATTTTCTATTTATCATTCCCTTATCACCAACACTTACACTGAAAATGTTGACAAAACAGCTTCAACCACAAGCAAAGGGAATGTATCAGCAGGCTTGGAGCAAACCCACGGTTTGAAAAATTGCAGAACTGAAAAATAAATACATAAAAAAGGGACTACACTAAAACAGGACTGGAATGCTAACTGGCTTGGAAAAGGGGTAGAGAGGCAAAACCAAATGGAGACCTAGCTGCATGGCTACAACTTTCTGTTGCCAAGTCCCACTTACATTCTATTTCTGCTTGAAAGGATAGCCTGCATTTTGTATTGCTAACCAATAAACTGTTTTATAGTGTCTCATGCCAAGAGTGCTGTAGAGAATCTCCTTAAGACAAGAAATCAAGTTCGCTGAAGTACAGCTAAAAACAAAATGAAACATTAAAGAAGGACAACTTGCTTTTCACATGGTAAAGACATACATCATATGGAAAGTAACAATGTCCCAATTGAAGATTGTCCAAGGAAGCTAAAACAAAGAAAAGATTTAGGGATGGGGGAAATCACATTTTAACATCGACAGTTCCAGTTTGGTGGAGCTGGTGGGCTGAACCGCAGAATCCTTCAGTGATCAGCCTCTGGAAGCTGATACTTCAGGATGTTTCAGGCAACCTACAGCAGCGGTGCCTGGCAAAAACCTTCTCCTGCTTCAGATTCTAAAGTATCACCACCTGATTAAGCTTGTCCCTTACTCTCACAAGAAATGTGAAGAATGTGGATGGAGGCTTCAGCTAGAAGCTGAACAACTTATCTACAGCAGCCAAGGACATAGCTCTGGCATTATATTTTCTTCCTCTGAGGAAGAAGTGCTTCCAGCTGATTCCCTCCTTCTCTATACCAGTCTTGTGGCCTTGCATTTCTGTTTATCCACAGACATACAACAAAAAAACCATTGGATTCAGGGTTTTCACACCGGCAGCTCAGTATCATTCTCTCTCTTTTTTTGTGCGGGAGAAGGCAGACCATGTTTTCTAAGGCAGTTGTTGGTAGCTATGGGGAGTATGAAAATGTGTGATATCTATCACATCAACCTCAGAAGTGATCCAGTCCATCACTACTGGCACCATTCCAATAAGTCAATCTGAGTTGGCATGGAAAGCATGCTTGCTCAGGAGTGGAAATGACATTCCAGTCAGGAAACTGTCAGAACTGAAGTGGAAGAGTCAGAGGAGAAGATGTGTGGTAGTTCTTGCTCAGCCTCCCAGCTCATTTGCTTATCCGATACTTGGGGACTCTAGGAAGGCAGTGCTATATCACCACAATGCTTTGACTGTCACTGAACATTAACCTGGATGTTTTAACATTTCAGCTGGGCAATTTGGAAGTGATTCATAAAATGTTCAGTACTAATCAATTAGGTCTGAGGTCTTTCCATGTATTCGGTCCCCACTTACATTCTAACAATTTTGCAGAAATATGTTTCTAAAGCAAATTGTCTCAAGTGCACTGAGGCCCCATTAAGCCAAGCCCAGCTTTTCCCTCTTGCCACGAAGTTTCCCAGTATTTGCCTCTCTCTGTGCCCTGGTCAGATTTATTGCAAACAAAAGCACTCCTTCATAGATAACAACCATTCCTATGTAATTAGTAGCTCGCCACTTCACTGCACTTTATAATTTGCAAACGCTGGCTAAACTGTATGCTCACATAAGTGGTGACGAGCAGTCTATAATTATTAAGGATATTTGCCCTTTCAAATCTTTTAGGCATTGTGATGTGGAGTGCATATAAATAAATGCAACACATATTAGACTGCTATGGCATGCTGCAAATTGAATCTAGATTATATTTATGTGCATTAGTCACAAAGAGAACCATTAGAAAGAGAATCCTTCCTCTGTCATAGCACATCATGTAGCACTTATGAGTTTCAAGAATTTGTGTTATTTATTTTGAGGGAAAGTGATGAATATTTTCATTAAATTAATGAGCTTTGTCTAATGGCACACAAAATTATATACAAAGCCTTTCGTTTGTATTTTTCTTTGTTTTTCCTTGGGAGTAAATATACCAAACATAGGAGTTATATCATTTTGGTGTTCTTTGCATGACAAGACCATGTCATCTCAAACTAATACTAAAATATCACAAAAGAACAACCACATGACCACAGTGGAGCTTAAAGGTAGTCAGGGATCTAGCTGACCAACCTGATCTGCTCTTGTGCCTCCTGTCTCACAAATTAAAAATGGGCTCATCTGGTTAATTGACTCACATGGTACTTGATTAACATATCGATTAAACATATTAAAACATGCATCCCTAACACCTCGGAATAAATCTACTGCTAGACCTACCTAAAACAGACTGACTGAAACTTGTTTGTCTCAATTAACCTGAGTTCCATTGATTTCAGTTGGTTTATTCTACAGAATACAGCAAACTTTTCACTCAGTTGTTCTTTCTTTATGTAAAAAAAAAAAAAAAAGCATTCCACAGAAACCTCTGAAGAAACAGAGAGAAAAGAGTGGACAGGTATTAAATGGATTAGTTTTTCTCACATAATAAATAAATTGCAATTGATGCCAATTAGATTACACTGCACTGGTTGAGATCCTGCATTACTGCAGTGTAGCATAAATACCTGCTGTCTAGGTTATGTTAAACTTTCATTACCTCAACACTTAATACCAACATAGTTCAACATGTGCGGATTAATGATCAGTATCATTGGCTCTGCAATTCATTGTGCAATAACAATGCACAATGTGCAGAGGCAGTTCATAGATGCAATGTGCATTTGCTACCACATGCACAACAGTCCCAGAGGCACAAGCCCACTCACATCACCATCTGATGGATGACCACTACACATTGCCTAAAAGAATCACTCCACAAGTATAATGCAGTTTACACTTGTGTGTATCACAAAAAGGATGCTCACCATTGTGTAAAATGTTCTGTCACACGTCTCTGAAGTGCTTCTGTCTTCCTTTGGTTTGCTGAATACATTTCTATATAAAAATACTTCTGGCTGACTTCTTAAAGATCTTTGGCACATTGGTTGCCTAATGACTTATAAAGCATAATCCCTCCACTTATCATGCTCTAAATCTTTCTCTTTTGGCAGGTGCTATTGATGTGATGAACACCCTATGCAATGAATGGGAAACACTGCTGATATTACAGTAAACCTACCTATATTAGATAGGGGAAGAGGGGAAGGAAGGACAGCCAGCAGCACCACCTGTCAATACTTCTTTAAAAAAAATAAAACTAAAAAAAAATCATTGTCTCCCAGTAGATTATCTTGTGGTATATTACATTATCTGATCATCGTAACCAAATTTTTCATGATATCCATGGCTCTATTTTCACCTCTCTTAAAATCAATAGGATTCAGTAGCAATAAAACAAAACTGATGTAACACTACCATCTTCAGTTCAAGCTATCTTAGCATATATTCTACAAATTAGCAGGAAAGGGAAGAAAAAAAATATAAGTATTCATATTGTAATGCCTTTTATGTAAGTTGACAGTGTGACTACATTTGCAAGACTGTACAATCATAGCAATTGGGATACTGTTTGAGTTTGCATATTTTATTTTTCCATTGTTTTGTGCTTAAAAAAAGGAAGCCTTCCCACAAAAACTAGTCTGCATGCATATCTATATATCTATATCTTTGTATCAAGCAGTATTCTCCAGTGTACAATCTACTATTTTCCCAATTTCATTTTGTATAGCTTTTATAATCATTTTATAATCATGCATGGCAAAATTCAGAGAAGTATGATTTGCCAGTGAGTGAGTAAGGATACTTTTGAACCTAGTCTATATATAGGATTGAGGAAGAGCCTGTCTGCATAGCAGAAAATGGTGATCAAAAGGACAGAGAAGAAGGCATTTGAAGTCTCATGGCAATCCCATATATACTTTCCTTGATCTGGCATCACAGCATCAGTATGTCTGGTGACAGAGTGTAAATAGAGAGGCCAACATAAAGGGTAAAAGACACTAGGATACTAAGATTAATCAGGAACAAAGAGCATTTAGAACATGTGCCAAACACAGGGCCCACAAGCCAAATCCAGCCCACCAGGCCATTTCATGTGCTTCTCACACCTCTCTTGCACTTGCGGCACTCCCCTTGCCTGATGAGCCTGATCCCCACATTGCAGGCCCCTGGCTGCTGGGATTCTGAAGAGGGGCCCAGCAGCCAGCACTTGCAATGTACTTCTACTTCTGACTGCTCCTCTGTACAAGTCTTGCCATTAGAGCGTTGCTGCAGGTTATCATGGCAACACTCCACACTACTCACAAGAGTTGGACAGAAGAACAGTCAGAAGTAGAAGCATATTGCGAGCGCTGGCTGCTGGGCCCTTCTTCAGCATACCAGCAGCTGGGGGCCTGCACTGTGAGGTTTGAACTCACCAGGTACAGAGAGGGGAGGGAGGAGCAGAAACAGGCACAGAGAAGGTCTGGGGAGCATAAAGTGGCATACTTTGGATATACTGACCAATTCTATGTCAATTTACAGAGGTATAGGAACCATAAACTGTGAACAAATAGCCCCAAAATGTCCAAGAAAAGAAAAGTTGATGCAGAGGGAAGACAATTTAAAAACCAGTAATAACTGAATGCAGAGGCAATTATTTAATATGATAAAAGAGTAGATAGATTTATATAGTTTTACAGATACAATCGGCCCTTTGAGAGCAACCATAATGCTGATGAAATTGAAGATGAAATTGAGTTTGACACCCCTGATTTAGAAACAGTAACTGGACTTGATATGAGACAGTCAAGTTTATTATCAACTTCAATGCACAAGAAGTTATGAGACAGGTTGTCTGGCAGCAATACAAAGCTGACCCTACCATTAGGCAGGGAGACATCATTGCTTCCGACCACAGATTTTGAATGTTATGAACATTTTTGGTCATCTGAATTGTTATTCTATTTCTACTGCTACAGACAGAAAGAGTTAATTTAATTCTGCTGTGTGTTTGTGGAGGAGGACAAGTTTTGTTGTGTATGTATGAACTGATGAATTTTTTGCTTTTTTTTGTTTTTTGAAACCATCATTTCAACAATTTAGAACAATGTACCTTTTGTCTTTCAACTGACATAAAAGGGGGGAATTTGTCTCAGGTGATAGTTCAACAAGTGCTATTCCTTTAAAATGTGGAGAGACAGTTATGAATTAGGTATGGATGTGAGTGTGATGGGTTTTAGGAGCTAGAAAGACAGGCAGGAGGTACAATGTAGAGATGGAAAAAAATGTTGGGTTTGCATTTCTCCACAAAAATATCACAGACTGACAATGAGATAAAGTGCATCTTGCTTTGAAATATCATATTGTTCTTAGACCTCAAATGCTTTTGGTGCCTCTCAAATTTCCTACTTCATTTAAAGTATTTGCTTTGCTGTGGCAACACTAGTCACAGCACTTGTAAAAATTAGCCCTCTCTCCCTACACACTCTGTCACTATGATTTCACCAGATAGCACCATGCAAAGCTTTATAATGGACCTTGGAGAGATTATTTCTCCTGAGTGTTACTACAATAATGCATGAATGATTGATGTCAGTTATCTACTTGCCATGAAAATAAAAGAAAATGAAAGACTAACTTGAAAATCTGCCTGCACAAATTCGTTTTAATGACTTACTTAACATTTACTGATAATTTTTTAGATGAATCTTGCAGTAATTTTGAGGGAGATGCAATAATTTATTTATATAGAATGACATATCCTTCTTTTATAATGCCAGAACCTGAAATTATCCCATGAGAGTGAATAAAAGGAAAGTCATCAAAGTTTATAATAGGAGGAACTTCTTCACATAGTCTGTACTTGAACTATGTAATTTAGTACCACAGTATGTCATGACGGGTATCAACCTGGATAGTTTGTTTGTTTTTTAAAAAAGGATGAAGGATAAGGCTATTAAGGGTTTCTGGCCATTGTGGCTGTTAATTCTCTCTAGTATCACAGACAGTGTGTCTCTTTGAGTACCATTTTATGGAGAACCAAGCCAAGGGATGATATTGTGATCATATCCTTGTAGACTTCCTATTAAAATCTGGTTGCCTACTGGAAGAATAAAATGCTGTACTAAATAGGAATTTGGTGTGATTCAGTATGACTCTTCTAATTTTCTTGCATATTTCCAGTAATACTAAAGCTCAACAATTTTTGCAGTTACTTGTATGAAATTATACCTTTAGATAGTACTTTATTTTTTCTATAGCTATTATTGAGTAACAATAACAGAGATCCTTGGAGGCCTGCAGGACACATACAGAATTTCACAGCAAGAAAGGCTATCCCATTCACTCAGGATGTGTGAAAGGAAAGGTTCCATGCACACTGCACATTGAGTGTTGCATGGCAGTTTGATAAATAGCTCATCCATGGCAGAAAAGTTAAAATTCAATATAGCTTGATGGCTAAATGCATCATGAACAAACACTATATCTATGTTCTACACAGAAGACCCTTTCACTTAAACTGTTTTCATCTCCTTCAAGAGAACACTCACTCTTCTGAATATGCAAACAGATATGGTCTGCAAATCTGTATGCACATGTTCAGCCTAGGTCACACATATACACATCTGATAATCTGATAAGGCTTAATCTTATGAGCCACACCACCTTCAGACTTAAGGGTCTATTAGCCACATATGCTTGAACAGAAATAAGTATGGCTTGCCCTCTTTTGCTCTCTCTGATTTACATGGGCTGAAGTGAAAATCCAAAAGAAAAACAATCATCTCAATAATGCCTGTTAATCACTCTGATCTACAGAGAATTATTCTTCCTTTCCAAAATATTACATTAAACTCACAATTAATTCACTTCACTACACTATACATGAAATGGGAGATTAAATACTAAAACAATTTCATTTTTCTTCTTCCAAATGAGTAACCAAAGATTGTGAATGACCCAGACAGAAAACCTTTAGATAAGTAAATTTGTCACAGCCATGATTTAAGTCCTGCAAGATTCCAGTCCCTGTGGAAAAGTTTGAAAAAGCTTGAAACAGTTACTGTTCCAAACTTTTTGTTTTACTTTATGGCTGTAACTCCCAGTATCCCAAGGCCTAGCCATGCTGCCTGGGGGATTCTGGGAGTTGTAGTCAAAGTAATTTTCCAATCCTTAGTACAGGACTGTACACAGTGATTAAATAGCTGAAAACATGTAATCAATTGACTGAGGGTAGGGCCCTTGCCCTTTTTTTTTTTTTTAAAAAAAAAGGGTTGCTGCAATAAATCGTAACATTATAACCATAGTACAACCATATAGTATCTGGCTTTGCAGAGTTCCTGAAACTCCTCTCATCCCACCCCACACTTCTTATGTTGCAGTGGACCAATCCCTCCATGCAGTGCTGCAGTGTTTTGTCACTTTTATTGACAAAATTATTTGTTAGGGAAAGCATTTTTATGTGCGGTACTATGTACTATGGTTATACTGTTCTTTCAAAGAGAGGAGTAAAATATTTCTTCTTCTCCACAGGGTCCTTCTCTTGAATTTCTTTTTAAGGGATAGCAGGGCCAGGCCAGCCCAGCCACTGAGCCCAGTGAAGTGGCAAGCTCCCACAAAAGATTTTCTGTGTCATGAAAAGACAGCAGATTTAATTTATTCATTTAAGTTTTCGTTGTTGCCTTTTCACTGGTAGGAATGGGGAGAAGTTCTTCTGAAGTTTTCTCCTACTCAAAATAGATGGCCTCTGATGTGAGAAAAAGGGGCACTACTTGCTGCTGTGCCTCAGGCAACAAAATGTCTTAGTCTGACCCTGGCTTTTAAGTAGGGATGGGGTGAATCCAGAATTTTCTGAATCTGAATCGAGATCCGAATCCCTGGAAAGTTCTGGGAATCCACGAATCTCACAAATCTCGAATCTTTCGGATTTTTTTTTAAAAAAAAGGGTTTAAAAAGCAAGGAAAAGAAGGATAATCTTGGCCAAGACACACTCTCTCAGCCAAGTTTAGGCAAAGGCAAACCTCCCTCTGAAGAAATCTGGCTGGGACAATTGTCATAGTTTTGCCTCAGGCTCTCTCCAGATTAAAAGGACATGAAGGCCCTTTCTAAACAAGCAGGAAAATGTAGATTAATCCCACATTTTTCTGCCTATGTAAACAGGATCACATATTACAGTACAGAGGTAATCCAGGCCAATACTGGATTTTCTTTGCATAGCTCTTTATGGCATCCTGGGGTTTGTAGTTTGATGATGCACCAGCACACTTTGGCAGAGAAGGCTGTGACATAAAACTACAAAGTCCAGAATTGTGTCTGAAAGAGCTTTGGAAGGGAACTATGCAAAGGAATCTTTCAGCTGCCCTTGAAATCTCAAGAAGATTGTACCTCCCAGCCTATCAGGCCTTTGGCAGGCCCCGGAGACACCAATTTTAAAAAACACATTATCCTTTCTGCTACATGTGGTTTGTCATGTGGCTCATGAGAAATCATGACAGACATTTCACTTCTCATCCTATTCTAGCTATAGGTTTACAACCAGACACTGTCTTGTGGAAGGAGGTACACTGACCTACATGTGGCAATGACTGGATGAGATTGTGCGACTTTGCCCTCTGCCCCACTACTTCTGATAGGTGTCAGATCCACTGACCCCAGCATTTATACATGCCATTGATTTTCAGCACAGAAAATAGTGTTGAACTTATTAAATGTTCAATTTAATATTAATATTAAATATTCAATTTAAATATATTAGAATACAACCCCAGATGTAATTTCTGAAATTGTAAGCAAAGGCCATTATTACTCCAAGGGGAAAACTCACCTACTTGCCACCTCCCCTTGTGTGTTTGGTCGCCTAGATTTTCAGGCATCCCAGTCTCCGACAGACTATTTGGTTGGTGGATTTGAAAGATTCAGTTTGCCTGTTTTGGCACAGGGATTCAGATTCACAAGTCTCAAATCCTTGCTGAGGATTCAAGGATTCAGTTGGCCCATCCCTACTTTGAAGTTTGTAGAGACCTCTGCTCAGGAGGGGGAGCTATTTATAGTATGACGTTGCACACCTTAAAGTCAAGATCATACATAGAGAGACACAAACATCCCACTGAGTCTCCTCCTCACACCACACAACATACACAGACTCATAATTTCAGAAATAAGAAAACAGTTTTAAGGTTTAAAAACAGCATCACAAAAGACCTTTTGAACCAAACCAAAGCAGACCTCCGATTACCACGGGTTTCAACTCTTTTACTATTATGGACATATCTCTTCTTCCATCCAGTTCTACTTCCAAAAATCAAATTCTGGAAACACTTAACAGAAGCACTATACTGGATATGGATGCAATAAAACCCTAGGGTGGCAATCTATCCCCATTTAACTGAGAATGAACTTTGCTGAACTCAATGGTATTTAGTTCTCTGCAGATGCATGTAGCATTACACCACAGACAAGAGGAAATAATATCCTAAATAGAAAGTATAAAATAAATATCTCTATTTTGGGAAAAATATATAAATAATCTATTTGCCCTCATCAAATAATTTAAAATTACTGTAGTAAAACAGACTTGCAGAAAACATGCTCAAATCTGGTATGAAATGAAAATACAGACATATTTGTAATCCAATAAGTTTAGATAGTGACAAAGTTTCACTGTTCTGAAAGCCCATCGCTCTAGAATGAAAGTGATTGCATAGTGAAATGTCAAGCAAGTAAATTACAGTCTTTTCCATCTAACCTTTACTTTGAGTTTTATCTATAGTTCACCTCAGTCTCCATTTTATTTAAGGCAAGGTGCTTTAAAGGTATGGCTTGCTAAAAGCGCTTCAGTGAAAGGACCAAGTCACAAAAAGAAGAATGCATGTAACTGTTCATTGTTTTCAGAAGTAAATAGAAGGAGTATTGCCAGTATGATCCAGTATGAGCCAGTGAAGATTCAGTGCAAAACTAACTCCATCTGTCCCTGACACTTCAAAGGAGACAATATTTTGGATAGCATTGTTAAACTTTGTAGTGCAGGTGAGGAACCAGCATCCTGTGAATATTTCTGTTGGAATGCAATACTATTTTTCATGCTTTTGTGATAGCGACTTCTTGCAATATGTGTTATGATCAGTCTTTCATCCTCAAAAGTATGATTTCAACACCATAGTATCTTTTAAAGCCATTATATGAGGTGAATGCATAATAGAATTAAATTTTATTAAACATGTTTTATAGGAGGAGAGTGATAAGTTACTAGCAGATATCCAGTTGCTAGAAATCAAATATAAGGCCATTAGTTCACAGAAAACTCTACTAGAATTAAAAATAAAATGTGCATAACTAGAATTATTTGAAAAAGGGAAAATACAAAGGAATCATCAGTGCACATACCAGGAATTTTATGGATTTAACAACAAAAATTCAAAACTGCTAATTCATTGGAAAGGAGAAAAATAATGCAGAAAGAGTTTTTAATTCTACTTAATTTTTACTGAATTGAATGAATTGTCAATTGATTTTTTTAGATAGTATTCCTATGGCAAAACTGGAAAAAAAAAACACCCACAAAACTTACTGAAATAAACAGATAACTCCAGAAAAATATATAAAAACGCTCAAATTGTCTAAAACTCCATATCTTAGACACATCTATTGCCAAATTCTATAAAGTATTTGAACACCTGCATTCACATCTTCTAATTTCCTTACTTGACTCTGTTTTATCTGGACAGTTTATCTGGACAAAGTTTATCTGGACAAAAATCTTGGCAATTGACACAAACTGTACTTATAAATAAAGCTCAAAGTATTACTGTGCCACCTTGCAAATTAGAAGATTGATTTGGAACCTCCAAAGAAGCTTAGTGAAATCATGAGCCACATTAGAAATCACCAAAAGAGAATATAACATCTTCAAAGGACTCCCTTTCCTTCCTATTTCAAGAATTGTATATATGTGTGTGTGTGTGTGTGTGTGTGTGTGTTATTACTTTTGCAAAGCATAAACAGTAGCAAAGAGTGACACAGAAACTATCAAAGAGATGTTTACATTACAATACTTCAAAAGCACATTACATGTATATATCAACAATTTCTTCTTACAAGTTGCTTTGCGGATTTGTCATAGGTGATTCCCTTCCCATTCTGGTTCTATATCATAACCTTTTTGTTTGTGCAGAAAAAGAGATGCATTGTGAAGTCTGAGGGGGGGAAATCTGAGTTTGTTTATATTAGGAGATCTATATACAGATTTATGCCCCAAAATATGGTGCAAATCCAAGGGTGAATACAGGAGACTGTGAAGAACTGTTTACAAGTTTTGCAGATAACACACTTCTCTCTCCATCCACAAGTGAAAAAAGCTACACTAAAGAGATTTAAGCTCCCGGCAACATAAGAATTGATAATTACTACTACTGACTCAGTTAAAGGTCTAAGATCTAAAACATTTAATATATTAATAAAAAACCTTCAATAAATAGCGTTAGAAATACTATATTAATATGAGAAAATGATCTTAACCTTTGTATTGAAGACAACAAATGGAATAAACGTTGGTCATGAGACCCATTTTGTTCAGTCTCATCTTCAACTGGTGCCCTACTCCAATAAGATTAAGCCAAATAACTCAGCCCCTCCTCTATGCTGGGAATTCACAACAGTAGAAAGGTCAGGTTTCCATTATGTGGTGGTTAAGACCCATTACTTATCAGCTTTAGACTTTCGTTTTTGGGGGCTTTTCCAAGATAATGAGGCAAAAAGTAACACCTCAACCAAGCCTTGCTCCTCTACAAATTTTCTTGATGAAAATGGAGAGCTTTCACATAAAAAATATTATTTGGTACTCAGTGGTAAGGCTGCTAAGCCATTGGAAAGGCTGTAAGATTGTTATAATACAAAGCTGACTTTTTTAAAATAAAACCTATGAGGTTTAGCTGTTATGGAAAAATTGATAGATTGTATTAAAAATGTGAGAAATAATAAGACAGACAACTCATTTTGTGACACTTGGTGGCCTTTTATTGAATACTGTAATTTAAACAGTGGCATGTATAGTCTACCAACAATTCATAGCACTCTCTGGAGATATTGTCTGTCCTGATCCTTTGCTGTGAAAATTTCTTCTGGATTAAACAATGATAGATAGCTTTACATCAAGTGATGAACTCTAAGATGACTTTAACTTTGTGTGGTGTTATTTTCTGGGGAGTGAGAGTGATTAACGTCTCTTTGATTTTACATTTCGTATAGTGTTGTGTTCTTTTATGTTTTCTGTAACTTTATACAGTACTTAAAAAAAATTCTTTTAAGAAGAAGAGGCACCAAGATATTTTTAAAGGATACCAAGAATGAACATGTCCAGGATTGGAAGCAGTTCAGGGAACATGGAAAGATGAGTGAAATCTTGAGCAACAGGCTTTCCAGATTCAGTTGTAAGAGAAGCCACACAGAGTTAAATAACATTCCATCATTTAAACAGTTCAGTGTTCATATGAAAGCTATGAGCTGCAAATACAATATGATTTTAGAAGAGAAACAGAAAGAACAGTGAAACAGAGACTTGACCATGAAAATGTTCCAGGAAGGTTTTTATAGCAGTAATCTGCATGTTGCTGTGAGATGTTACACTTTAAAAGTTGTTTCTCCCAGCAAAAAGAGCCACATTTCTGTAACTAGCATTTCTGAGCATTTCCCACTGCCACTTGAAAGAAAAATGGAATTGGATAGAATTTGACATAGGAACATCATGGATGATGTCATATTTAGAGAGGAGAGTCTACTTTTTGAAGGTTTATCGGGAGACAGTTATCTGTTTGAAGACATTTTCTGTTTAAGGGCTGCCAGCTCAAGGCTCAACATAAAAAGAAAGAACAAAAAGATCACGGAACAGGGACCTTGAAACTTCCTGTTGTCAGTTAGTACCAAGATAGCAAATGGAGTAGAGATGATGGAGTTATGATTTCTAAATTTACATCTATACATATATTAGAATGTGCAAATATTATAAAAATCAACACCTTTTGTGGTGAATCACAAATGGCTGCCCTATCTGAGATGCCTTTCTACTTCAGTGACATTGTAGTATCAGAAGTGAAGTGTGATAGATTACTATGGTATCACCCAAGAAGGGACAGTTGAGAATGAAGCTGAGTGGTGGGACAGCACAGTAGACAAAGGTGGATAATTCTCCATTCATTTAAGTTATGGAATTCTCTACCAGAATTTTTCACTGAAATACAGCAATGGCCGCCAATTTTGGGTGTCTTTAAAATGGGATTTTATTTATCCGTAAGGATAAAAGAGAATTATCATAAATTGGTTTGGATATGATACCTAACACCAGTAAGGTTAAACAACATAGGCCCTTTTCGCATATTACCTGTTTGTGCGGCTACGGGGGGCGTCTCGCGCGAAAAGCCTCATCCGGAATGCTGCCACTTCCCTGCTCCTTCATCCCGCAGGTTGCTTCCTGGTAGCGCGACCGTCGTGCTAGCACCCCGCCCCTTCTTTTCGTAGCGCAGCCTGGGAGCTGTAGGCTGTGCTGGGGGAGGAAGCACAACCGGGCCGGCTTGTTCGGCACACCGCACACAGGTAAGTGTGCAAGGACCCTGTGAGCATTGCGCGACTGTGCAGTATTTTCGGCTTACAGCCGAAAATAATAAAATGTGCGCGCATCCCGCTTTAGGGTCCTGAGCGTTGCATGAGTGGGAATGTGTCATATGGACTGACACTCACATTTACATGATGCTCAAGGGGCCCGCGCGCAAAAAAAAAACTGTGCGCGAAAAGGGCCATAGACAAGAATCGTTCAAGGTTATGTTGGAGGGGTTGCCAAGAGATTGACACATATATTCATATGTGGTGGAATTGTGAAGGTGTACAGATATTTTGGCAAATGGTGTTTAAAGAGATAAAAGAAATAACAGGAATTGATTTACAAATATGTCCCAGTATAGCGTTATTATCTATATTTGATAAAGTTAATTGTACCCAGACAATGAAGGAGTTAATTACAAATTTATTAACTACAGCAAGGCTAATTATATCGAGAAAATGGAAAACTCAAGAAGACCCTGAAATAAAGGATTGGTATAAAGAAGTGTGGAAAACTGTGATTAATGATAAGTTAATATGTCAAATTAAGGTTAAAAAGGGTTTAATGAAAATGAATGACTTTGAAGCAATATGGAAAATATTTGTGGAAAAGGCTTTAATAAAAGAGGGAAGTGTCACACCTCCACAAGAAGAATTACAATTTTGGAAAGCAGAGTAAGCTGAAATATAATTGGCTCTGGGAATGAGTTCACATTTAAGGTTAGAGTTTATGGTTAATAACTGGATCATATATAGTATTAGCAATAGGTGAAATATAGTTGAAAAGAATAGACTTAAGAATGAAATTATTATAGCAATAATGAGTACAGGGAGAAAGAGATTTAGATATATGAAATAACAATATATAATCAATGTGATACATAATATGTTGAATAAGTATATGATGATAAAGGATCTGGAGAGAAATAGTAATGTAAGCTATTTGTGTTGTAATTTTTCTCTTTTTCACATTTATGTTATTCACATGGTGTTTTTGTTTTATTCTGTTATGTATTGTTCTTTTTCTATAATAACAAAAAAAATATGGTATTTTAAAAAGTATGAATAGTAATGCTATCAGTGGTTGTTAGTCATGATGGCTCTGTTTTTCCTCTACTATCTCTCTTATGAATAGCTGTAGAACATGAGCAAAAAGATGTAATAACTTTCATGTCCTTCTTGTGATTTTGCTATAAGCACCTCCTTGACCACAGTGGGAACAAACTTCTGAACCAGATTAGCCTTCTGGTCCAATTCTCTATTACTCATTTGACAGGCTTGGAATGGAAGGGCCATCATTTTGATTACAAAGCCAATATGTGGGACAAAACATGCTTTCGTTAATAATTTTTAAGGATGGACTATGAATAAGAGAAATGATACTTAGAAGACAAATAACTCTTTTCTTAGAACTCAGAGTGAGAGAGAAAACATGGAGTCTTTTGTAAACCACCTACAACTGTTGGTACACATTTATGAATCTGTGAAACTATGGGTAAGATCCTACATCTTGAGTATCCAGTGGTGACTATGGGAGCAGTAACACCTGACAACACTGATAGGGGTTAAATAAATTTTTAAAAGGCCACAATTTTACTGGTTATAGCTGTAGAAGGCTTGGCCTATATGGGCTCTCATCCAGACATCAGAAAACCCATCTGCTGTCTGATGATGACCAGAAACCCTGCCCACATGCTGGGACCAACCTGAAGTGACAGTAGGGGTATAACACATGAACAAACACTTCCATGTGGATCCTCTGCCAACTAAGGGCTGAGGCTGAGTCTCCTCCTCTGAGCTGAGTGTGCTCTTGTTGTCTTCATCCTCTAAGTCCCATAAGGAAGCCCTAACTGGGTATGATTGGCATGCAGACCTTCTCTGCCCCAAATTGGATCTGCCCTCCTGGCAACACAATCAAAGTAGTGACAATAGAAACTAATATAAGCAAGTTAGGTGATTTATAATAAGGGAAGGGAGTGGGTAGAATTCTGAACCTGGAATGAAGCTGAAGTGAGTAGGCCTGCATTTTTATAAAACTACTGTGCTTTATACCTGAGCATTTACTATCACTCTGTACAGCATCCTAAGGAGTAGGCTTATAGCCCTGAAATCTCATGTGAGAATAAATACCAGTCAGTCACATTTCCCTTTTTTCCCTCCCCCTTCCTTCCTCCTTATTATGTAATAATACTGTTCAGAATAAATGTTTTCCTTATAGTAACTGCTAAGTAACTGTAAAATTAAGTTTAAAAAGTACAGCAATATTATTAAGATTTTGTCAATAAGTACAACACCTGTGTCTCACCTAGAATATTTCTATGCCCCACTGATAGTAGATGTACCATTGACTCAGAACTACTTGTCTCTGTGATGAAGATGCATGCATTATTTTATTTTATTTTTTATCTATGGAGGACATGGATTTTCTCATCCATGATCCCCTTTTTTGCTTTATGTTTTATGTTAAATTTATAGAGCAGTGCAAGCTACATTCATCTGTTTATCTTGTCATTCATGTTGTAATGTTTCAGGAAGTTGGATTAGAAATGGATGCATTTGAACTACTATCTGATTCTCTACAAGATAAATGGAAGTATGTTTGCTTGAGCACATCACAAATAGACCAGCAATCAAACATCATAATCCTATAATTGGCAAGGTGTGGCATATTAAGAGAAATTGCAAGTGTCAACTCCTTTGATTTTACTCTACAGATTAAAGAAATAAATTGGAGTACACTAAATCCCTCTCCCCTACCCCTGGTCCCCTAGCACAGCAAAAAACCAGCTACTCAGAAAGTAGAAAGGATTTTGAAGAAATGTGACCTGGGCCCTTTCCGCACGGGCCTTTTCTCGCGCGACAGCCCTGTGAGCCTCGCGGGAGTGGGAGCGTCGCTCCGCACGACGCACTCCCACTTCCGCCGGGCTCACGGGGCTGAAGCGGTGCGAGCGCGGGTTTTTTTATTTTCGCGTCAAAGCGAAAATCACCCCGCACTCGCGCAACGCTCCTGGCGCCCACCTGCACTTACCTTTCGTGCGAAGCCTCCGGGAGCCGGCCGGGTCGCGCTTCCTTCCCTCCGCCCCTGCGGAAGGAAGGGGTGGGGTGGGGAGCTAGCGCGACGGACGCGACGCCCGCTTCGTGCGCGCGGGGGACACAACGATGCCCGCTTTGCGCGCGCGGGGGGGAATCCGGCGCGACGTCTCCCGCTTCGCACGGGGGAGGGGCGGCTTGCGCGGCAAGCCTCCTTCGGTGCCGCTTCCCCGCTCGTTCCTTCGCCTGCGGAAGGAAGGAGGGGGAAGCAGCAGCCTCCCGGAGGAGCCTTCTTGCGCTTGCCGGCCTCCCCCACTTGCGCTAGAAGCCTCAGTGCAAAAAGGGCCCTGGTTATCACAAAACTAAATCATTACCTTCCCCCAATGGATTATAAAACTATAATTCTAAGAGTAACAGGGTTCTAAGAGTAACATTTTGGAAGCATACTAACTGTCTGAAAAAGCTTCAGTGCAAAGTGACAACAAAATTTCAGGAAAGGTTGTGAATACTGAAGCTGCCTGCAACTGAGTACATCAAAAAGAAGGATAATAAGAAAACAGGCTATTAGGAACCAAGGTATTTCTTGAATGGCAAAGGAAGGACTGAGAAACATCAGGATGGAATTGAATCTCAGGGTAGCCAACATTTTGTGATAAGTTTTAGTAAGAGTTTTAGTAAGTATTAAATAATGTTGGTTTGTTGTCCTGTGAC
>CAOLHI010007151.1:0-10789 GCA_948474755.1 Ctenosaura bakeri
TAAAAAATTTTTAGGAAAAATTTGTTTTTTTAAAAAAAAAAACAAAAAAACCCGGTTTTTTGGAGTTTTTGGTTCCCCTTTCCCACCCCTTTTTTTTTTTTGGTTTGGTTATAAAAAACCCCCCCCTTTTTTTTTTTTGGGGGAAAAAAAATTTTTTTTTCCCCCTTTTTTAATTTTTTCCCCCCCAAAAAAAAAAACATTTTTTTCCCCCCCCCTTTTTTTTCCCCCCAAAAAAAGGAAAAAAGGGGACCTTTCATTTTTCCCCCCCTTTCCCCTTTTTTTTTTAAAAAAAAATTTTTCAAATTTTTTTAAAAAACCCCCCTTAATTTTAAAAACCTTTTTTAAATTCCATGGGTTTTTTTAAAAAAAAAGGAAAAAAAATTTTTTTTTTTTAAAAAAAAAATTTTTCCCTTTTTTAAAATTTTTCAAAATTAAAAAAAAAAAAATTTTTTAAAAAAATTTTGGGGGTTTTTTTTTTAAAAGGGGGAAAACCCCCCCCCCCCTTTTTTTTAAAAAAATTTTCCCCAAAAATTTTTTTAAAAATTTTTTTTTAAACCCAAAACCCGAAAATTTTTTTTTTTGGAAAACCCCCCAAAAACCCCCAAAAAAAAAAAACCCCCCCCCCCCCCCTTTTTCCTTTTCCCCCGGGGGTTTTAAAAAATTTGGAAAAATTTTTTTCCCCCTTTTTTTTTCCCCCCCCCCCCGGGGGCCAAAAAAAACCCCGGGGGGAGGGGGGGGGGGCCCTTTTCCCCCCCCTTTTTTTTTTTTTTTGGGGGAAGGGACCGGCCCCAGATGGGTTAAAAGGGGGGGAAAACGGGGGCCTTTCCCCCCCCCACCTAAGGGCAAAGGGGCCTTTTTTGGGGGGGGGGTTTAAATTTTAAAAATTTTTTTTCAATTTTTTCCCCCCAAATTTTCCCCCTTTTTTTCCCCAACCCCTTTAAAAGGGGGGGAAAACCCCCTTTTCCCCCAAAAAAAGGGGAAAAACCCCCCCAAAAAAAAAACCCCGGGGGCCCCCCCCCCCCAAAAAACCCCCCCCCCCCCAAAAAAAAATTTTTTTTAAAAGGGGCCCCCTTTTTTTTGGAATTTTTTAAAGGGAAAGGGGGCCTTTAAAAACCCCGGGGGGGAAAGGGGGGGGAAAAAAAAAAAAAGGGGGGGGGAAAAAACCCCAAAAAAGGGGGGGGGAGGGGGTGGGGGGGGCCGAAAAAAAGGGGTTCCCCCCCCCCTTTTTTTAAAAAAAAAAAAAATTTAACAAAAAAAGGGGGGAACCCCCCCCCCCAAAAAGGGGAATTGGCCCCAAATTTTGGGGGCCCCCCTCCCCGGTTTTTAAAAAAGGGTTGGGTTTTCCCCCCAAACCCCGGGGGGGAAAAAGGGTTTTTAAATTTTTTAAACCTTTTTTTTTTTGGGGCCCCGGGGTTTTAAAAACCCCCCCAAAAAAAAAATTTTTTAAAAAAAAGGGGGGGGGAAAAAAAAAATTTTTGGGAAAAATTTTTTTTTTAAATTTTTTTAAAAAATTTTCAAAAAAAAAGGGGGCCCGGGGTTTTTTTAAAAAAGGGGGGGGTTTTTTTAAAAAACCCCCCCCTTTTTTGGGAAAAAAAAATTTAAAAATTTAAAAATTTTATTTTTTGGGGGGCCCTTTTTTAAAAAAAACCCCCTTTTTTAAAAAAAAAAAAAAAAAAAATTTTTTTTTAAAAAAATTTTGGGGTTTATTTTAAAAAAAAATTTTTTCCCCTTTTTTTTCCCCCAAAAAAATTTTTTGGGGGGGGTTTTTGGGGTTTTGCCCCAAAAAAATTTTTTTTTTTTTTTAAAATTTTTGGGGTTTAAAAAACCCTTTTTTAGGAAAAGGGAAAAATTAACCCCCCCCAAAAAAACCCAAAAATTTTAAAATTTTTAAAAAAAGGGGGGGGAAAAAACCCCCGGGGGGGGGAAAAGGGATAAAATTTAAAATTTTTGGCCCCCCTTTTAAAAAAAAAATTTTTTTTTGGGGGTTTTTAAAATTTTTTTTTTAAAAAAAATTGGGGGGAAAAAACCCAAAAAAAGGGGGGGGGTTTAAAAAATTTTTTAAAAAAAGGCCCCCCCCCTTTTTAAAAAACCCAAAAACCCCCGGGCCCCCCAAACCCCCCTTTTTTTTTTCCCAATTTCCCCCCCCAAACCCAAAAAAATTTTAAAAAACCCCCTTAAAAAAATTTTTTAAAAAAGGGGGGGGGGGGGGGAAAAGGGGGGGGGGGGCCCCCCGGGGTTTTGGTTGGGGGGGGGGCGGGGGGCCCCCCTTTAAAAGGGGGGGGGTTTTGGGGGTTTTGGGGGGGGCCCTTAAAAAAAAAACCCCCCCCCCCCGGGGAAAAAAAAAAAAAAAACCCCCAAAAAAATGTTTAGGGGCCCCCCAAAAAAAAGGGTTTTTTTTCCCCCCTTTAAAACCCCCCCCTTGGGAAAAAAAACCCCCCAAAAAAACCCCCCCCCCCCCAAAAACCCCCCCCCGGGCCCAAAAAAAAACCCAAAAAAATTTTTTCCCCCCCCCGGGGGTTTTTTTTGGGGGGGGCCCCCGGGCCCCCCCCCCCCCCGGGGCCCCCCCCCCCCCGTAAAAATTCCCGGGGGGGGGGTTTGGGTTTTTTGGTTTTCCCCGGCCCCCCCCAAAAGGGGGGGAAAAACCCCCCCAGGGGGGTTTTTTTTTGGGGGGGGCCTTTTTTTAATTTGGGGGGGTTTTTTAAATTTTCCCCAAAAAAAAGGGAAAAAAAAACCCCCAAAAAAACCCCCCCCCCAAAAAAAAAACCCCCCCCCATTTTAAATTTTTTTTTGGGGGCCCCCTTTTTAATTTTTTTTTAAAAAAAAAAATTTTTTTAAAAAAAAATTTTAAACTTTTAAAAAATTTTTTTTCTTTAAAAATTTTTTTTAAAAAATTTTTTAAAATTTTTTTTTTTAAAAAAAAAAGGGAAAAAGGTTTTTTTTTAAAAAAAAAAAAAAATTTTTAAAAAACCCGGGGTTTTTGGAAGGAAAAGGGGAAAAAAGAAAATTTTTTCCCAATTTTTGGGGGTTTTTTTAATTAAAAAAGGCCCGGAAAAATTTGGGGCCCCCCCCTTTTTTTTGGGGGGGGGAAAAAACCCCCAAAAAAAAATTTTTTTTCCCAAAAATTTTTTTTAAAAAAAACCCTTTTTTTTTAAAAAAAGGGGAAAAAAAAAAAAAACAAAATTTTTTTTTTTTTTAAAAAAAAAAACCCCCCAAAAGGGGGAAAAAAAAAAACCCCCAAAAATTTTTTTTTTTTTTTTGTGATTTAAAAAAAACCCCCCCCAAAATTTTTTTAAAACCCCTTTAAAATTTTTTCCCCAATTAATTTTTCCCCCTTTTTTTTTTTAAAAAAAAAAAAAAATTTTGGGTTTTTTTTTTAAAAAAGGGGGGGTTTTGGGGGGTTTTTTTTTGGGGGGAAAAAAATTTTTTTTTAAAAATTTTTTTTTTTTAAAAAAAAATTTTAAATTTTTTTTTTTAAAAAAAAAAAAAATAAAAAAAAAAAAAATTTTTTTTTAAAAAAACCCCCCCGGGGAAAAAGGGTTTTTAAAAAAACCCCTTTTTTTCCCCCCCCCCCCCCAAAATGTTTTAAACCCCCCCCCAAAAAAAAATTGGGAAAAAAAACCCCCCCCCCAAACCGCCCCCTTTTTCCTTAAGGGCCCGGGGCCCCCCCCGGGGGAAAAATTTTAAAAAAACCCCCCCCCTTTGGGGGTTTTTTTTTTTTGGTTTTTTTTTAATTTTTAATTTTTCCAAAATTTTTAAACCAAAAAATTTTGGGGGGTTTTTTTTTAAATTTTTTTTTTTTTAAAAACCCCTTTTTCCCCCCTTTTAAATTTTGGGGGTTTTTTTTTTTTCCCCCTTTTTTTTCCCCCCTTTCCTTTCCCAAAAAACCCCCCCCCCCCGGGGTCCAAAAACCCCCCCCGGGGGGGGGGTTTTTTTTTCCTTTTCCCCCCCCCTTTTTTTAACCCTTTTTTAAAAATTTTTCCCCTTAAATTTTTTAAACCCCCCTTTTTAAAAAATTTTTCCCGGGGGGGCCCCGGGTTTTTTAAAAAACAAAGGTTTTTTTTAAAAAGGTTTTTGGCCCCCCCCCCAATTTTTGGGGGTTTTTTTTAAAAAAAAAGGGGGGTTTTTTTTTGGGTTATTAAAACCCCCTTTTTTTTTTTTTTGGGGTTTTTTTTTTTTTTGGGGGGTTTTTTTAAAAAATTTTAAAATTTTTTTTTTTCCTTAAAACCTTTTTTTTTTTTTTTTAAAAAAAATTTTTTAAATTTTTTTGGGTTTTTAAAGGGAAAGGGAAAAAACCCTTTTTTTTTTTGTTTTAAAAAAATTAAAATTCCTTAAAATTTTTTCCCCCCCCCCCCCCCTTTCCCAAAAAAAAAAAAAAGGTTTCCTTTTAAAAAAAAATTTTTTTTTTAATTTAAAAGAAAAAGGGGGGGAAAAAAAAAAAAACCCCCCCCCAAAAAAAAAAGGCCCAAAAACAACCCAAAAAAAAAAAAATTAAGGTTTTTTAAAACCCCAAAAAAAAAGGGGGGGTTCCCTTTTTTTAAAAAAAAAAATTTTTTTTTTTGGGAAATTTTTTTCCCAAATTTTTAAAATTTTTTTTTTTTTAAAAAAAAAAAAAGGGGGGGGAAAAAGGGGGTTTTTTTTTTTGGGGGGGTTTGGAAATTTAAAACCCCTTTTTTTTTTTCCCCCGGGGGGGTTTTTTTTTCAGAAAAATTTTTTTTTTAAAAAAACCCTTTTTTTTCCAAGGGAAAAAAAAAAAAAGGGAAAAAAAAAAAAAAAAAAAATTTTTTAAAAAAGGGGGGGGGTTTTTTAAAATTTTTTTAAAAAAAATTTTTTCCCCCCCAAAAAATTTTTTTTTTTTATTAAAAAAAAAGGGGGGCCCGGGGAAAAAAAAAAAAGGTTTGGGGGTTTTTTAAAAAAATTTTTAAAAAAAAGGGGTTTTTTTTTTTTTGGGAAAAAACCCCTTTAAAACCCAACCCAAAAAAGGGGGAAACTACCCCCCCCTTTTTCCCGAACCCCCCCCCCAAATTTTAAAAAAAAATTTGGGGGGGGAAAAAAAAAAAAATTTTAAAAAAGGGGGAAAAAAAAAAAACCCCGGGGGGGTTTGGGGGTTTTTGGGGGAAAAAAAACCCCAAAAATAAGTTTAAATTTTTTTCCCCCTTTGGGGGGCCCCCCTTTTCTTTTTTTTTAGGAAAAGGTTTTTTTAAAAAAATTTTTAAATTGGGGAAAAAATTTTTCCCCTTTTTTGGTTTTCGGGGGAAAATTTTTTTGGGGGTTTTAAAAGGGGGGGGCCTTTTTTTAAACCTTTTTTTTCCCGGGCCCGGGGCCCCCCCTTTTTTTTTTTTTGGTTTTTTACCAAAACCCTGGAAAAAACCAAAAAATTTTTTGGCACCCCCTTTTTTTTTTTCCCTTAAAAAACCCAAATAAAAAAGGGAAAAGGGGGGAAAAAAAAAAATTTTTTTTTCCCATTTTAAAATTTTTTTTTTTTTCCTGTTTCCCCCTTTTCCCCAAAAAAAAGGGAAAAAATTTTGGGGTTTTTGGAACCAAGGGAAAAACCAAAGGGGGGCAAATTTTTCCCCCTTAAAAAAAAAAAAAAAATTTTAAAAAAAAAATTTTTTTTTAAAAAAAAGGAAAAAAAAAAAAAAAATTTTTAAAAAGGGGTTTTTTTAAAAATTTTTTAAACCCTTTAAAAAAAAAAAAATTTTTGGGGGCCCAAAAAAAAAAAAAGGGAGGGGGCCCCCCCGGAAGGGGGGAAAAAAAAGGTTTTGGGGGGAAAGGGGGTTTTGGAATGGGGGGTTTAAAAAAAAAAAAATTTAAAAAAAGGGGGGGTTTTTTTTAAAAGGGGAAAAATTTTTAATTTCCCGGGAAAAATTTTGGAAAAAAAAAAAAAAAACTTTTTAAAAAAAGCCTTTCCTTAAAACCCAAAAAAATGGCCCCCCAAAAAAACCCAAAAATTTTTTTTCCCCCCCAATTTTTTTAAAAAAAAAAAAAGGGGGAAAAGGGGGGGGGGAAAAAAAAAGGGGGGGGTTAGGGGGGGAAAAAAAACCAAAAATTTTTTTTGGGTTTTTTTTTTAAAAAAAAAGGGGGGGGGAAAAATTTTAAAAAATTAAAAAATTCCCCCTTTGGGGGGGAAAAACCCTTTAAAATTTTAAAAAAAAAATTTTTTTTTTTTTTTAAAAAAAAATTTTTTTAAAATTTTTTTATTTCCCGGGGTTTTTTTTTTTCCCTTTTTTTTAAAAAAAAACTCTTTTTTTTTTTTTTCCCCCCCCCCCCAAAAAAAACCCCCAAAAAAATTTTAAAAAAAAAAAAAAAAAAAAACCCCAAAAAAAAAAAAAAAACCCCAAATTTGGTTTTTTTTTTGGGAAAAGGGTTTTGGGGGGGGGGGTTTTTTTTTTGGCCCCCAAAGGAAAAGGGGAAAAAATTTTTAAAAAAGGGGGAAAAAAAAAAAAAACCCCCCCCCCCTTTTTTTTTTTTCCCCCAAAAAAATTTTTAAAATTTTGGGAAAAATTTTTAAAAAAAAATTTTTGTTTCCCTTAAAAACCCTTTTTTTTTCCCCCCCCTTTTTTTTAAAAAAAAAATTTAAAAAAAAACCCCCCCTCCGGGGCCTTTTTTAAAAGGTTAAAAATTTTTTTTTTTCCCTTTTTAGAAAAAAAGGGAAAAAAAATTTTTCCCCAAAATTTTTTAAAAAAAACCCCAAAAAAAAACCCCAAAAAAGGAAATTTTTTCCTTTTTTTCCCCTTTTTTTTTTTTAAAAAAAAATTTTTTTTAATTTAAAAAAAAATTTGGGTAAAAATTGGTTTTTTTAAAAATTTTTAAAAAACTTTTTTTAAAAAATTTTTTTTAAAAATTTTCCCCTTTTTTTTTTTTCCCCCAAAATTTTTTTTTTTAAAAAAAAATTTTTTTTGGGGGGGGGGGAAAAAAATCCCCCCCCCCCCCCTTTTTTTTTTTTTTTTTTTAAACCAAACCCCCGGGGGGGGGGGGAAATTTTTTTTTTTCCCCCCCACCCTTCGGCCCAAAGGGGGTAAAAAAAAAAGGAAAAACCCGGGGTTTTTTTTGGGGGGCCCCAAAAAAACCCCGGGTTTTTTCCGGGTTTTCCCCCCCCAAAAATTAAATTTTTCCCCCCCCGGGGCCCCGGGTTTGGGGGGCCCCCCACCCCCGGGGGGGGAAAAAATTTTTTGGGGGGGCCCCGGAAAAAAGGGGGGGGTTTTTAAAATTTTTTTTTTTTCCCCGGGGGGGGGCCCCCCCCAAAAAAGGGGGTTGGGCCCCCGGGGGGCCTTTTTTTTTTTGGGGGGAAAGGAAATTTTTCCCAATTTTTTTGGGCCCCCCTTTTTTTGGGCCCCCCCCCTTTTTTTTTTTTTTTACCCTTTTTTCCCCCGGGCCCCCCTTAAAAAACCCCCCCCCCCCCCCCTTTTTTTTTGGGGGCCCCGGGGGCCCCCCCCCCGGAAAGGCCGGGGGCCCCCCCCCCATTAATCCCCGGGAAAAAACCCCCCCCCCCAAAAGGGGGGTTTTTTTTTTTAAAAAGGGGTTTTTTTAAAAAAGCGGGTTTTTGGTTTTCCCCCCCTTTTTTTGGGGGGGAAAAAAAGGGGTTTTTTTGGGGGGGAAAATTTTTTGGGTTTTAAAAAAAGGGGGGGGTTTTTTTTTCTGAAAAGGGGGTTTTTTTGGGTTCCCCCCCCCCCTTTAAAAATTTTCCCAAAAAATTTTTTAAAAAAGGAAAATTTTTCCCCCCCCAAAAAAAAAAATTTTTTTTTTGGCCCCCCAAAAAAATTTTTTCCCCCCCCTTTTGGGGGAAACCCTTTTGGGGGGTTTTTTAACCCCTTTTTTTTTAGAGGTTTTTTAAAAAAAAACAAATTTTTTAAAATTTCCCTTTTAAAATTTTTTTTTTGGAAACCCCGGGGGGGGTTTTTTTTCACCCAAAAAACCCGGGGGGGCCCCCTTTTAAAAGGCAAGAACCAAAATTTTAAAAATTTAATTTTTTAAAAAATTTTAAAAACCCAAAAAATTTTAAAAAAAATTTCCCCGGGGGGTTTTTAAAAAAAAAAATTTTTTTTTTTTTTTAAAAATTTTTTCCCCCATTAAAAATATTTAAAAAAAAAAATTTTTAAAAATTTTTTTGGGGGGGAAAAAAAAAAAAATTTTTTAATTTTAAAATTTTTAAAAAAAAAAATTTCCCTCCCTTTTTTAAAATTTTGGGGAAAAAATTTTTTTTTAAAAAAAAAATTAAATTTTCCCCCCTTTTTTCCCCCCCAAAATTTGGGAAAAATTCCGGGGGTTTTTGGGGGGGGCCTTTTTTGGCCCCCGCGGGGCCCAAAAAAAAAAAGGGTTTTAAAAAAATTTTTCCCCTTTTTTAAAAAAAAAAAAGGGGAAAAACCCCCAAAAAGGGTTTAACCCCAAAGGGGGGAAAAAAACCCTTTTTTTTGGGGAACCCCTTCCCCAAAAACCCCTTTTTTTTGGGGGGGGGGGAAAAATTTTTTTTTTTAAAAAAAAAATTTTTTTTTTTAAAATTTTTTTTGGGGGGGGAAAAAAGCCAAAAAAAGGGCCCTTTTGGGAAAAAAAACCCCCCCCTTTCCCCCCCAAAAAAAAATTTTTTGGGGGCCCAAAACCCAAACCGGGCCCCCTTTTTTTCCCCCATTTAAAATTTTTAAAACCAAACCCGCATTTTAAAAAAACCCCTTTTTGGGGAAAAAAAACCCCCCCCCCGGGGGGGGGGTTTTTTTTTTGGGGGGGGGGGCTTTGGGGGGTTTTTTCCCCCGGGGGGGGGGGGGGGGCTTCCCTTTTTAAAAAAATAAGGTTTTTGGGGGCCCCGGGGTTTAAAAGGGGGAAAAAAAAGGGGGTTTTTTGGGGGGGAAAAAAAAAAAAAAAAAGGGGGCCCCAAAAAAAAAAGGGGGGGGTTTTTTTTCCCCCTTAAAAAAAACCCCGGGAAAGGGGCCCCGGGGGCCCCCCTTTTTTTTTCCCCCCCCAAAAAAAAAAAAACCCCCTTTTTCCGGGGCCCCCTTTTTCCCCGGCCTCACCCCCGGGGGTTTTTTTTGGGGGGGCCCCCGGGGGGGGAAGGGGGGCCCCCCCTTTCCCTTTTCCCCCCCCCCCCTTTTTTGGGGGGGGGGGAATTTTTTCCCGGTAAACCCCCAAACCCCCCCGGGGGCCCCGGGGGGTTCCCCCAAATTTTTGGTTTTTGGGGGGTTTTTTTTTGGGTTTTTTTTGGGTTTCCCGGGGGTTAAATTTTAAAAAAAAAAAGGGAAAAAAAAATTAAAACCCCCCAAAAAAAAAAAAAAAAAAAAAAAGGGGGTTTTGGGGGGGGGGGGGAATTTTTTTCCCCCAAAAAAAAAAAAACCCCCCTTTTTTAAAAAAAAAAAGGGAAAAAAATTTTTTTTTAAAAAAACCTTTTGGGGGTTTTAAAAAAACCCTTTTTTTGAAAAAGGGGGTTTTTTTCCCCCTTTTTTTTTTTTTAAAAAAAAAAAAAAAAGGGAAAAGGGTAAATTTGGGGAAAAAAAAAAAAAATTTTTTTTTCCCCTTTTTTTTTCCCGGCCCGGGGGGCCCAAAAAAAAAGGGGAAAAAAAAATTAAAAATTTGCCCAAAATTTTGGTTTTTGGGGGGGGATTAAAAACCCTTTTTAAAAATTTTTTTTTTTTAAAAAAAAAAAAAATTTTAAAAATTTAAAAAAACCTTTTTTAAAATTTTTAAAAAAAAAAATTTTTTTTTGGGGGGTTTTTTTTTTTTTGGGGGGGAAAACCCCCCCTTTTTTTTTTAAATTTTTAAAAAAATTTAAAACTTTTTTTTCCCCCCCCCCCCCCCTTTTTTTTTAAAAAACTTGTTTCCCCAAATTTTTTTAAAAAAAAAAAAATTTTTCCCCCCGGGGGGTTTTTTTTTTTTTCCCCCCTTTTTTTTTAAAAACCTTTTTTTCCCAAATTTTTTAAAAAACCCCGGGGGGGGGAAAAAAAAAAAAATTTTTTTTTTATTTTTAAAAAAAAAATTTCAAAAATTTAAAAAAAATTTTTAAATTTTTTTTTAAAAAAAAAAAAAAAAATTTTTTTCCAACCCCAAAAAAAAAAAAAAATTTTTAAAAAGAACCCCCTTTTTTAAACCTTTTTTTTAAAAAAACCCTTTTTTTTCCCCCCCCCCCCCGGGGGCCCCCGGGGGGAAACCCGGGGGGAAAAAAAATTTTTAAACCCGGGGGGGGCCCCCCCCCCCTTTTTTTTAAACCCCCTTTTTTTCCCAAAAAAAATTTTTTTTTGGAAAAAAAGAAAAGGGGGGCCCCCCCTTTTTTTATGGTTTTTATTTGGGGCCTTTTTCCCTTTTCTAAATTTTTTCAAATTTTTTTTTCCTTTTGTTTTTTTTTTTTTTTCTTTTAAAAATTTTAAAAAAAAAGGAAACCCCTTTTTTCCCCCCCCCTTTTTTTGGGGGCCCCCCGGGGGCCCCCTTTTTTGTAAACCCCCCCCCCCCGAATTCCTTTTTTTTTCCCCCTTTTTTCCCCTTTTAAATTTTTTTTTTATTAAAAAAAATTTTTTTTTGGGGGTTGGGGTTTTTTTTTTTTTCCCGGGTTTTTTTTTTAAAAATTTTTTTTTTCCCCCCGGGGCCCCTTTTTTTTTTTATTTTTAAAAATTTTTTTTTTCCCTTTTTTTTTGGGTTTAAACCCTTTTTCCCCCCTTTAAAATTTAAAAATTTTTCCCAAAAACCCCCCCGGGTTTTAAATTTTTTTTTTTTTTTTAAAAAAAAAAAAAAAAAATTAAAAATTTTTGGAAAAAAAAAATTTTTCCCTTTTTTCCCCTTTTTTTTTTCCTTTTTCCCTTTTTCCCCCCGGGGT
>CAOLHI010007152.1:0-18587 GCA_948474755.1 Ctenosaura bakeri
AGTTCCATAGCCAGAGAAGGAAACCCACTAGGTGACCTTGGGCAAGTCACACTCTCTTACCATCAGAGGAAGGCAAAGACATCTCCCCCTGAACAAATCTGTCCAAGAAAACCCTATGATAGGTTTGCCTTAGGGTCTCTGTAAGTCACAAATGACTTGAAGGCACACGACAACAAGAACAAAGCTGACCTGGGGTGCTATGCGTGAGTCTCTTTGTTTCTGCTCCACATTTTCCCCTCTGAGGCTTCTCCAGTTGACTTGACCAGAAAAAGGCCCATGAGAGGTTGTTTTCCTTTGAGCTTCTACAGAAACATGAGAAGCCAGGAAGTCTGTAGGCTACCATAGAGATAATTGCACAATGAAAGACCTCTCAGCCACCTCATAACTAAGTTAAGGGCAAGAATGCTGCATATGGGAAGGAAAACAAAAAAATTCTTCTTTTTAGAATTCTTTTTGGAAAGCATTTTTTCCTACTAAACTGAGTAAAAATTGTAAAAAATACAGAAGATATTTGAGTCTAACACTGACTGAGGATGTCTTTAAGACCCCAGTTGTATACATACTTTCTTCAGAGTGAGTAAATTCAAAATTCAAATTTTGCCAATGTTTATTTCCAACAAATAAATGGGCAAATATAAAGACATAACCCAAACATTATATGTGAAAAGAGACTTATTTTATTATTGCCTTTTTCAGGTTTGGGAAGATTATTAGTTTTGCTGTGATGTTTTCCTGCAGGAGATGGATTTTTGAATTCATCTCATGGTGAAATATCTGTGGATCTATTGATTTGACAGTAATCTCTATACAGCTGTTTAGAACTGTCCATGAGGAGGATATTAAACTGATGCTAGCTGCCCCTGTTCATATATCTTTCTTTAAAGAATCATGACTTTTCTCAGATTTTCCACCAATGGCATTCCAAAATTATTTCCATCAAAGTGGGGGTGAGAAGAGCTTATATTGGAATAGGTTCATGGGATATATTTTAACCTACTGTTTAATAAAATGTTCAAGACCTGTGTCAGGCCTGCCAGCAGTACAAGTTGTGATCCATCACAATGAAGAGCCACACAGCTTACCAGCCACATATGACAGTTTGAGAAATGTTCTATTTTTGCTGTCTGTCTGGAAATGCAAAAAGCAATAGAAATGTCTAACACCTTGCACATGGCTATATGTCTTTGGCTTAGTGTCCAGGCTTCTCTTTTCAGCCCAGTCCTGTACTCTGCTGTTGGTTTAGTGCAGCCCATATAATTTACTTGAAAGCTTAGAAAAATTACTTTTGGACTACAGTTCGCAGGATCTTGCGGCCAGTGTGGCCATGTTGGTTGAGGGTTTCTGGGAACTGTAGCATAAAGCCGAAATCCAGTTCTTAGTCTGAAGTAGGGCAGATCCATTGAATCAGTGTGAGTACTGGATAAGTCAATACTTGTGTTAAGTTCCATTGACTCAGTGGGTGTATTTTAGTTGGTACTAACAATAGGGATATCACTCTTCATAGATTTCGTTCCTGTCAGCAAAGGCTCATAATTCTGCTGGTTTTTAACTTACTATGAGAAGGTCATCAAAGACTATGCAGTTTTCAAAGACTATTCACAGTTCAAGACTTATTTTTTAAAAAAATCTTTAAAAAAGCATACTTTTTGTACAGAATAATTCCTGACCTTCAAAGATTCTCACTTGTCTATGCAAATTATTGATTATTTTTTATTATTTTTATTGATTATTTTTAAATATTTCTGGATATTATTGCACTTCTAACAATTAGATTTAGGTCCCACAAAGTAGCTTTCCCATGCTGCAATTCAGAGCTAGGTTCCTGATGCTAGTTTTGATCTAAACATAGATACCAACCTTTGCCCCTATCAAAACTAAATTAATCTCTAATTTGTTAATGAGCTATTACAGTGTACAGTGTTTGAGGAAATGAGAAGTAAAATAAGTAGTAAAGGACTAACAAATCTTTCTTCTCCTTTTTTAAAAAAAATATCTTTATCATTTAGCATGCCGGAAAGCTACTCTTGCTGACATTGTATTTTTGGTGGACAGTTCAGCCAGCATTGGTCTGGAGAATTTTCAGAAAGTGAAGAATTTCTTGTACACACTGGTTTCTAGTCTTCATGTCAGTCATGACCAGATTAGAATTGGGCTGACCCAATACAGTGATGACACCTTTGTAGAGTTTCTTCTAAACCAATATTCGTTGAAAGATGACATTCTGGAACAAATACAGAATTTACCTTTCCGGAGTGGAAGCACTTACACTGGGGCTGCCTTGAATTCTATCATGGAAGAATATTTCACTGAGTCTGCTGGGAGCAGAGCACAAGAAAACATCCCTCAAGTAGTAATTCTACTCACAGATGGGGAATCTAATGATGATGTCAAGATTCCAGCCAGCAAATTGAGAGCAAGAGGAATCTCAGTGTATGTGGTGGGAATTGGTATCCAAGACACCACTGAACTTAAGGAAATTGCCAGCAGGCCTTTCAACAAGTTTCTTTTTAATATTGATAATTTTGATATCCTTGAAGAACTCACTAGCAGTCTTCTCCAAATGGTGTGTTTTTCAGTAGAGAGTCAGATTAAAGGTAAGTGAACTTGTCTTCTGTGATAATGTACAATGTTCAGGAGGAGCTTTTTTGGTGGTCAGATTGCTTTAATAATGTGATCTTCATAATTTTTGGGTCACATTGCATTAACTACAATGAGTTTCATGACATTACACAAAATATAGATGATTGAAAGGGATGTGGAAATAATACTTGGAAATAATTTCAGAGACAGAATTATATGTGGAAAGCTGAATGTTTTGGAGAAGAAAAGCGAAGCTGAGGGTTACAACTTCACTTTATTTACTTACTAAGAAATTTGCTTGGCATTGCTCAGGTTCTATGTTGATCATTTCACTTGTATTGAGTAGTCAGACTTACAAAGTTCCATCCAAACTGGACCAAACTCAGCAATTTCCTGAAAAACCCCAGAGTTTGTTGATGCCAAGTTTAAATGCCAAGTTTTGTTTAGTAAGTGTGCATTCTAGAGTAAAAATGGAAGTAATATTCAAAAATATCCAAAAAAATGATTGAAAAACACAATTTTCAAGTATTTCAACACCCAGATGAGAAGAATCCTTGTCTGATGAGAATCTTCGCAGTTGAGGACTTTTTCTACACAAATTTCACACTTGGTTAATTTGTGTAGACAACAGCATTTTCTATGCAGAAAACAGTTCTGCATGGAACCATTGTTTTCTGCAGAGAAGAGGCTGTTTCCTGCACAGAAAATGTTGCAATTGGGCACAGTCCATGTAAAATTCATATTTAGTTGATTTGCACTGAAAATAGCATAGCATTTTCTGCAAAGGAAACATCTTTTTTGCTCAGAAAATAATATTTCTGAGTGGAAATATTTTCTGCATAGAAAATGCCGCAATTGGAGACAGTCCATGCAAAATTTACATGTGATTGATTTGCCCTAGCATACAGCTCAGCAAACAACCATGTGCAAATTTTGCACAGATAAGTCCTGAATTGTGAATAGACATAAAAACTATGTGATTTTTGAGGACTTTCTTGCATGGAGAAGAAAATTGCTAAAATTACCTGTTACTTATTACTTATTTGAACTAAAGAGCTCTTCATACACTTATAGCTTACAGCCACCATGTTTTCTGAAGTGTAGGTAAACATAGAAATAATGTGGTTTTTGAATATTGGCAATGACATAATGTATACAAACACACATGGTACTATACCTATAATAATATATGTTATTGTTACCATATTTTATGGTAACAATTTGACATATTTTATGGTAACAATTTAACCATTTAAAAGCACACAAGTGCAGTAACTGTAAAAATAGTTTCAAAAGACATAATCATAAAAATGGCTTCCATTTCATATTAGTATGTACTTAAAAATATTCCTCTGTCTTTTCATTTAGCATTTACAAAGAACTATGCTGATATTGTTTTTCTTCTGGATTCTTCTGAGACAATGGGATCCTCAAACTCTGAAGAAGTAAAAAAATTCATTGCCCAGATTGTTGAAAAACTAGATGTCGGGACAGACAAATACCAAATTGGCTTTGCTCAATACAGTGGAACAGGACAAGTGGAATTTTTGCTGAACACTTATGAGATTAAAGAAGATGTTCTTAACCACATCCGGGGCAATATCACATTCATGGGAGGTCCACAACAAACTGGGGAGGCCCTGAGGTTTCTGCAAGAAACTTTTTTTATTGAAGAAGCTGGAAGCCGATTTAAGCAAGGAACACCACAGTTTACAGTGGTTATCACTTCAGCTAAATCTGAGGATGATGTCAAGGAAGCTGCCAAAGTGTTGAAAAACACAGGAATAAAAGCTGTAACAGTTGGCGTCTTAAATTCTGACCAGGAAGAAATGGAAACGATTGCTACTTCTCCCTTGGTTTACCAGGTCAATGATGTACAGAACCTTGATCAGCTTCACAAGAGCATACTTGATATTTTTGAAGAACCAGTTCAGCAGCAGTACAGTGTTGCCGTAGGTGCAGAAGTACCTGCAGGTATAGTTATATAATGAAAGAGAAGCTGTTGCAGTACATTATAGGGAAGAGAACTTTACAATTAAACCCTGGCAAATGTGTTTTTGTTGTGGTTGTACCATGGTTCTCCATGATTTCAGTGAATGCCCCTCACTGCTACAATGAAATTTTTCTCCAATCTTATCTAGTTCCTTGAACCTGAATGCCATTGCGTCTTAAAAGAGCTGTAGTGAAACAGGAATACAATGGCACAAAGTATATTGAACCAAGTAATTGTGGTCTGGATCCAGTTAAATTGATTATATTGTCTACACTGTAAGGAGAATTTGCACAGTATGAATAGTCTAAATTCCATGGACTGATTCAAGCTAGCTGTATGTCTATTCTGAGTGTAAAGTTATAACTTTACACAATTGAATTTCTCTTTAGTTTCTTGGAATATAGCTTAGAACCAGTTAACATGTTAATTGTAGGTAGATATTGTATTTGCTTCTTGTCCGTCCTATTTTTCCCTTAATTTTGAGATACAGGATCTGTGCTGGCAAATGCAAGGTAGACAGGGGGCTATGCCCAGCATTATTTTCCCAATCGGCCTTTTTTTTTGTTGTTGTTGTCTGTAGGAATATATGCCCCATGCTAGCTTTCCTGATGAGCAGAAGATACCCAACTGAGTAAAATGTTAGCAGACCCTTAGGAATGCTTTGAGGATTGTCTAAATAAAGCAGAACACCCACTGGCCAATAGAGGACTCCAGCCTTCCAGATCAACTAAATGCTTACATGCTTTATTGTGAGGAGTTTGTATAAATTGTCCTCAACAGAAGTTATTCTCTACCTTTCCATCAATCCTACCAATATGCTCACAGACTAAGTGTGGGAGGTATATATCCCTCCAGATGTTGGGCTGCAGTTTCTGTCAGTCCTAGCTGCATTGTCTATGTTAAGGGGTGATAGAAGCTGAGATCTAATAACATCTGGAAAGTCCCTTATTTGCCAACCTGTCTTCAGTAGTAGGGAAATTTGCTCTTTTTGCTACTGTTGTGGTATGGCTGGCCATCCTTGAATACTTAAAGATTCAGGCCACAGTCCTAAACACCACTTACCTTTGAATGCAACATATCCTCACAGTTAAGCATTTGTATCTCCTGCCTGTATATAATACACAATAATCTTTCCAACTTTTACTTGCTTTCTCATTCACAGTTTGCTCCAGTGCTTCTGTGGCAGACATTGTATTTCTTGTGGATGAATCTAGTAGAATTGGCCAAAAGAATTTTCATCTGATTAGGACTTTTCTCCTGAAGGTCATCAGTGCTCTGGATATTGGCCCAGATAATGTACGGGTTGCCTTGGTTCTTTACAGTGATGAAACAAGGTTAGAGTTCAGCCTGGATACATTTGAAGAAAAGTCAGAAGTTCTGAACTATCTGATGAAACTACCATATCGCGGTGGGCAAGCTTACACTGGTGTGGCCATAGACTTCCTACGGGAAAAGATTTTCACCAAGAGAATGGGGAGCAGAAAGGACCAAGGAGTTCAGCAGCTGGCTGTGGTGATCACTGATGGCAAATCGCTAGATGATTTCACTGGACCTGCCTCCAAGCTCCGACGTAGTGGTGTTACTGTGTATTCCGTAGGCATCCAAAATGTCTCAGCAAGTGATCAGCTATACAAAATTGCATCTCACCCTCCGAGAAAACATGTCACCAACCTGGACTCTTTTTTGCAGCTATCAAACATTGAGTGGGTAATAAAGAGACGGCTTTGTAATGAGATTGTTTCTCAGACATTTGCAGTTCCAGTGCGTTCCCGAAATGTGAAAGAAGGTAATAATAATAATATTATTATTATTATTATTATTATTATTATTATTGTTGTTGTTGTTGTTGTTGTTGTTGTTGTTGTTGTTGTTGTTTTTATTATTATTACTATTATTATTATTATTACTACTACTACTATTACTACTACTATTACTGATACATTTTCCATTACACTAAAAAATCAAAAGATATACAAATAAAGAAAAACAAGAAAAATAAAAATAGTGAAGAAAAATAAGCATGGTAAAGAATGGTGAAAAAAGGGAATTTACATTGACCTCCAACTTTCCTAACAATGACTACACATTACATAATATAACTTTTCCAATGATAACTGCCTTTCATATACTTCTATTTATTTATTAGGTTTCTTAATTGTTAAACTCTGCTGTTAACATCTTATCCTCCTTTCCTTCCAAAAAGGCAATTAAGGTTTCCCAGTCTTTCAAAAATGTCACGATTGATTTTTCTCTAATCAGTGTTGTTAATTTGTCCATTTCAGCTAAGTTTGTCAGTTTCAGCAGTCAGTCCTCACTTGTTGGTATAGCTGTATTTTTCCGCTTCTGCGCATACAGTAGTCTTACTGCAGTGGTCACGTATCATAATATTTTTCCATACTTCTTTTCCAATTGATCATCCATTAGTCCCAGCTGATACAGTTCAGGTTTCAGCTAAACATCAATGTTCAAATTTTTTTGCAATGTACCAGGTATTGATTCCAGAATTTTTTGGCTGTCCCACAAGTATACCACAAATGATAAAAAGTTCTCACCTGTTGCTCACATTTCCAACATACATGAGAAACATCTTTATGCATTTTGCCCAATTTTTCTGGTGTCAAATACTAATGATACAACATCTTATGAAATTGCTCCTTAGGATCATAGCATAGTGCAAATATCAATCACTTTAACCACGTCTTCTCCTATTATTCCAACTGTACATTATATCATAAATGTGGATATAGGAATCTGTCTTATGAGCATTGCCCAGATACTGTCCAAATAAGTGTTAGTAAATGCAGAAAAGGTCTGAATAACCTAGAAGCACTAGATCCTGTCTGATTGTAGAGGCTAAGCAAAGGAAACCACCAATGAGTACCAGGTCCTATAGGTTATATTTCAGAGAAGGAACTGGCAAAACCACACCTGAGTATTCCTTACCAAAAAAATAAAACAACCCCCCCCCAAAGCCTTTGTAATTCATGGGGTCACCATAATTCAGCAGGCAACTTGAAGGCATGTATACACACATAAATGCAGAAAAACTCAGTGAGTGTCTATACATTTTCCTGAACTTGCTGCTGTCCAACTGCGTAACTGGACTTGTCACTCTTTACTCACCTGCCAGGCAACTTGACCAAAGCTTTGAGGTTGCAGATAACTTGGAAGAAGTATTGGGTGTTCTTGAATGAAGTCCCTGTCATTGATTCTACTCAAGGTGACTCAGCCCTCTGCTGTCTACTAACACCCTCTTCCCATTCTTGTCATGAGTAAATGCCAAGTTTAATTTGAGAGAAGGGAATGGGTATGGAAGGAGACAGAATGCTCTTCAGCATGAAGAGCACCTAAAGAAGTAAAATTTCTGGAAATTTTGAAGCCATGGCAGGGCGACCATTTCCCTCTTGTTTTGGGGAAAAAAGTGTTTTTGGAAAAATTGGGGAAAAAAAGTGGTGCTAGCTCCTTTCAGAGAGTGAAAGGTACTTTGTTACCTAAGTTATAGTTTTATTTGGCATAAAATGGTCTTATCTGGTTTTTGAAAAGTATAGTTTATTCAATTATAAAAATAATTACAAAAAAATTACAAACATATTTTTCTTAACAAATGGAATTATAAGCTCCTGAATTGTGGGACTGCATTGATTTTTATCAATTTAAGAACAGACAAAAAATAATAGAAATGGAAGGAAAAACAGAAAATTGTTTGGTCTCCTCCAGTCCTCTGTAGAGTCAAGCAGACATAAAGCACTCATTCCCACAGAAAGAAATGAGAGAAGCAAACCAAGATCAGAACTGCCATAATTAGACACTCTACATTGTCTCAACAAAGTCTTCCTGTTGTGTAGAAATTATTTTAGAAATTATTTTGAAGGAATAAATATATAACACTATGTCTTAAATATTTATTCATCATTTTAGAGGAAAACATTCCATAATCTTTTCAATGTTCATATTTTCCAGTCTTTGTGGAAAAAAAGCCTTCAGGAACAAAATTGATTTATCCCATCTTTTCTGAGGTTTTCCCTCTCATTTTTTACATCTACATGAGTTTCTCCTTCAGCTGTTGAAAAAAATACAGAAATCTGTCTGTCTATCTATCTATCTATCTATCTATCTATCTATCTATCTATCTATCTATCTATCTATCTAATCTACGTTCTGCCTTTTTCCTAGAGTAGGATCCAAGGCAGTTCCCAATAAGAATCAATTAACAAATTTTAACAATAAAGATTGAAAAACAATTATAAATCACCACATCAAACAATATAAAATCATTTGAAAGACATAAAAGTTCTAAACAATAAACACATCCACTAAGAAACCTCCCTGCTTATACCTTAAAAGACAGTTTAACCCAAAAGGTTTTTCCCTGTCGCTGAAAGGTGAACAGGAAGGGGCCAGCCTAGCCCCCTACGGAAGGGAGGTTTGTAGTATAGCATGGTGTAGTGGTTTGAGTGACCAGGTTTTAAATCTCCACTTGTTTGTGGAAACCCACTGAATGACCTTGGGCAAGCCACACCCTCTCAGCCTCAGAAGAAGGCAAAGGTAAAGCCCCTCTGAACAAATCTTGCCAGTCTCGTGATAGGTTTGCCTTAGGGTAGTAATTAGCCAGAAAAGACTTGAAGGCACACAACAACAACTGATTTCTTTAATTTATTTAATCAAATTCTGTGCTGTTCCCTAGAGAGGTCTAAGTACCCTAAGGGCAACAGATCCCATTTAAACATGGGAGCTAAGTACGGTCAACCCTGATTAGTACTTGGGTGGGAGACCACCAACAGATACCAGGTGCTGTAGCCTGTATTTCAGAGGAAGGAACTGGCAAAACCACCTCTAAGTTTTCCTTGGGGTTGCCATAAGTTGGTAGGTGACTTGAAGGCACTACATATAAACATATGCTGCTCTTCATATCTAACAATATCTTGAAGCCTTGATAAGTACACAGTGTTACACTTCACTTGCTAAATAACTGTCTGATGTGTGCTTCCTACTGTTTGATTTCGTTCTGGGAACGAACTATGAAACATTCTGTTGCACTTGATTTCACTTTGTTGGAACCAAGCATTTTCTGATTGTCACATGAGATGAATGGTTGTTCTTATTTCTCATTTTCTTCTCATTTTATAGGCTGTGAAGAAACTGAGGAGGCAGACATTTATTTCTTGATTGATGGGTCAGGCAGCATCTTCCCTGATGATTTCCATGACATGAAAGTCTTCATGAATGAACTGATCAATATGTTCCAAGTCGGCATTGACAGAGTTCGATTTGGGGTGGTTCAGTATGCAAGCAGTCCCCAAACAGAGTTTATGATTAATCAGTACAACACTGTGGCACAATTAAAAACAGCCATCAAGATGATTAGACAGCTAGGGGGTGGGACCAAAACGGGACATGCTTTAAAATACATGCAGAGCCTGTTTGAAAACGCAGCCAGGGATCATGTTCCCCAGTTTCTCATAGTCATTACAGATGGAAAATCCCAGGACAATGTCACCAAAGCCGCAGAAGAGCTGCGCAAGGAAGGGATCGTGATCTATGCCATTGGCATCAGGGATGCAGATCAAGAGGAACTGAAAGATATCGCTGGGACGAAGGACCGGATGTTTTTTGTATATGATTTTGATTCCCTAAAGCTCATCAAACATGACATTGTGACAGATATCTGCTCTCCTGAAGGTAAGGAGATTAGAAATTATCAGGTTTTATCATAATTAATCTTCTGAAGATGCCATATAAACACACAAATATTACTTACACTAAGGTAATAGTACCTGTGTATTTTCTTTGGGCTTTTCCACACCACACACTACACAAATATTTGCCTTTAACTGCCATGGCTCCTATGGAATCCTGGGATTTTGGGTTTGGTGAGGTACTTAGAATTCCCTACCAGAGAGTTGTAATGCTGCAATTCAGGGGTGTGTACTAGAAAATTCTAGGTATTTCATCAAACCACAAATTCCAGGATACCATGAGATGGAGCCATAGCAGTGGTTTCAAATTGCTATAAATATATGGTGTGATATGCCCTTCTTCTTCAGCAGTTATATATGTATTATTGTAAGGTGAGGAAATTCACTTCACTATCAAATGAATGGCCGCTGGTGGCTTCCATGTCAATGGAGAGATGAGTCTGCTCTGGGTTTTAGTCTGGACTTAGAAGGAGCTATCCTGGGTGTTGAATACAACTCCTCAAATAAGTTCAGCACCTTGGCTAGTTCCTGTGAAAGCCTGGAGTGGATTCACTACCCCACTTGACATGGGAGCCATCAACATCGTATCATCCAGAGGCTTATCTGTTGTGCTTTCTGCAGGGAGAGAAATTCTGACATGTATGTGGATGCATTCCCATGCATTCGTGTCTTGAATTCTGATGACTACTATGAATATCTGTGAAACATTTGGGTTTATTTGTTGTACTACAGGTCATTCTGGCTGAGGGATTTTGGAAGTTATAGTCCAAAAGGGCAAGATGTCCAAGGTTTCTTTGGCTGTCACATATCTGATATTTTTCTTAAAGGTGTGATGTAGCAGAGACCAATGTATTTGTCGGCATATTAGATGCACCGACATATAAGACGCATCCCACTTTTCAAAGGGTATTTTTCAGCAAAAAAAAAATTAGTTCTCTAGTGAGCAAAATGCACAGGAAAGGAGGGGAAGGAAAGGGGTGTTGCATCAGGAGAGGAGGGGAATGACAAGAGTGCTGCACCACCACCCCTCTCTTCCTGTTTGCTTGGACAGAAACTCCCAACAGTCAAAATGCACAGGAGAGAAGGGGAAGGTAATGAGAAACTGTAGAAACATCTATCTATGTTCCTGTATAGATCAAGGCTTCTGCTACCCTCTCCCTTCCTGTTTTGCCTGGGCAGAGAGAAACTCCTTTCACTCCCCCTCCCTTCCCTATGTTTTTATCATTACCATATTTGCTGGTGTATATCATGCACCCCATTTTCAGAGGGTATTTTTTGCAGAAAAAAGTGTGTCTTATACGCCAACAAATATGGTATATGGAACTGAAGTTCCTTTATTTCCAGTAATGATAATATGAATAAACAGATTGTTAAATTATTGTGTAGGATACAGTTTTTTTTTAATGGGATCAGCCCTTGTCTTAAAAGCTATGTATGATTTCGCAATACGGAATATGAAACAGGAATATTCCTTTTAATTCTTATAACAGTTTTTAGTTAAGACTTTAAGAACCATAAACCAGCACAGTATATATAGCAAAACATCTACAAGTCCTTCTGAATAGGGTAATATAAAAGGTGACATCTTATATTAAATTACAGGTCCTTATAATTTAATGCATTTTATCTTTCCAAAGGTTGACATGGGAGACAAGAATGTGAAACTCCTCCAGGTTTCTACTTGCATATAAAATAAATTGGCATCATATTGCATCAAAATGATTCTGTCTATCCGTCTGTCTGTCTGTCTATGTTCTTAAAGAATGCGCATGTGAGATAAGCTTTACCATCAGTGCTGTGGACTGGAGTTTCCCCTTCCATTTTTTGATTGTCCTTATCTTTCTATTTTGAAATGGATACGATGTTTAGACATTACCAATAGTGTGCAATGATCAATTGTGCTGCTAGGCAACCAAAACTAATCAAATCTTTATTTGATGGAGACCTGTTAATAGAAAACGTGAGAATTTTTGGATGTTTGCTTTAGAAGTAATCACCATGATATAAAAGGTGTCATCCAACTTCCTTGTTCTTTGGCATTCACATGGCAATAATTCTTTAGATCAAACGTGGGGAATATTTACCCTTTGGGCCATATTAACCCCTGAGGCCCTTTTCTTGGGCCCTTTCCGCAACTTACCTTTTTCCAGTGCTGGGGTGCGGGGATCACGTGAGCAGCCTCCAGCAAGAGGCTCTTGCATCCCTGCTGCTTCAGCTCTACACAAGCTGCCTGCTTGCACAAGAGCCCCGCCTCTTCCTTCTGCCGCGCAGGGAATTTCCCAGGCTGCTCTGGGGCAGGAAGCATGACCGGCACGGCTCCGGAGGCTCCGCACGCCAGGTAAGTGTGTGCGGGGCCCGAGAGCAATGCGTGATCGTGCACCATTTTCGGCTTCCAGCTGAAAATGTAAAGGTGTGCAATTGGTGCCTGCCAGCCCCTTGAACGTCGCACGATTGTGAGTGTGTCATGTAGATCGCTCCTCATAATCATGCGATGCTCCAGGCGCCCTTTTGCATGGCAAATGCCATGCAGAAAGGGCCTTGGTCTCACCACTTTCTCAGGTTCCCTTGAGGGGAACACAGGAAAGGGCCTTCTTGGTGATTGCTCCCAGGTTTTGGAATTCTCTACCTAGCAGGGCTGGGATATGTTCCTCTTCTGCTGTTCTTCTATTAGCAAGTGAAAACAGCTCTCATTCTTACAGCCTTTTGGGAATTGACTGTGAGAGCTTTTAACAGTGTTCTGTTCTGCTGGTTTTTGTCTTCTGTCATTTAATGGGCTTGTTTTTAACAGGGTTTAATGCATGGATGGGAGACCACCGATGAATACCAGGTGCTGTAGGCTATATTTCAGAGGATGGAGTTGGCAAAACCACTTCTGAGTGTTCCTTGTGTAAAAAAACCCCTATGAAATTCATGAGGTTGTCCTAATGTGGCAGGCAACCTGAATGCACACACATACACAAACAATGCTATGGAAAGTTTAATTGCTATCAATATGTTTTTACTTCTTTCTTTATGGTCCTTTTAACTGTATGTGCTTTAAATTTTGTAAGTGAGTCCCAGTGTTTGGAAAAGGCGGGATATAAGTCTCCTTGGACTGAAATGGCTGGTGTCAGGAAAACATGGTGAAATTGTACCCATGCCCCATAGAGGGCACGAGGGGCCACTTTTTTGGGGGGAGGGAATCAATGGCAGCAGTTAATGCAGTCCTTTAAGGCTCCATAACTGTGAGTGATACCTGACACTTTATGTAGGAACTGGATTCCACCAGTGTTTACCCCAGTAAATATGAGTGATTCAAAGGGCAGTCATGCTTCCCTAAACATTTGGCTGTACAAATCAGGAAGCCACAATTAATTGTTAATTGTGTTTGCCAGGTATTTAAGGAACGTATGAATTTTATTTTGTGTATACTTCTGGGACAAAATCCAACAAAGTTGAAAATGTAAATCAGGACTATTTGTTATCATGTTAGGGAGAGAATTATTTTAACGTGCTGACTCATTAATCTTGCATATGCTGAGGAAACCTAGTGGAAAAAATCCTGTATTGTTTAGGTATGAAAATCAAAAAAGCAAAGTTGAACACTGGCCTAGGTTCTAGACAAATCCTATTAATTTCTGTTAATTTATGTGGAAAGAATTACATCAGAGTAGACTATTGCTCACATTAAGACATCAGTGAAAATAGATTGAACCACTAAAGTTCATGAACCATAACAGTCATCTACTGCCATGATTGTCGATGCAGAGCTGGAGAATCTCTGGTCTTCCAGATGTTACAGGGGTCCAATTGCCATTAGCCCTAGCCAAAAGCGGACAATGATGAGGCATGACTGGAGTTGTAGTTCAGCAACATGTGGAAAATAACAGGCACACAACTTGTGATTTAGCATATTTGTCTGGTACATTTGCCTTCCTTCCTTCCTTTCTTTCTTCTCTTTCTTTCTTTCTTTCTTTCTTTCTTTCTTTCTTTCTTTCTTTCTTATCTCTTTCTTTTCATTTTCAGCCTGTAAAAACTTGAAAGCTGACATTGTCTTGCTAATTGATACTTCTGAAAGTATGGACCAAGTTCAGTTTGACCAGACAAAGCAATTCGTTCAGTTGATTGTGAACAGGTCTGATATTGGGGCTGAGAAGGTTCAGATCGGACTACTCCAGTTCAGCTCAGATCCACAAGAAGTGTTCCCACTGCACAGATACGACAACAAGGCTGACCTGAGGAAAGCTATCTCTGCAATGAGGCAGATGAAAAAAGGAAGAAAGATGGGGAAAGCTCTAGATTTTGCCTCCCCTTACTTTGATATGTCCAAAGGAGGACGTCCAGGAGTGAAGCAGTATCTGATAGTGGTCACAGATGGTGAATCTGAAGATGAAGTGAAAAATCCTGCCAGAGTTCTTAGAAATAAAGGGGTCATCCTCTATGCCATTGGAATAATGAAAGCAAACAACTCTCAGCTTCTAGAGATTGCTGGCACTCAGGAAAAAGTGTTTTCCGAGGATTTTTTTGAGGCCCTTGAGTTTCTGGAAAAGCCAATACTGTTTGAAATTTGCAATCCTGAGAAAGGTAAGTACTACCACCTAAATTCCTTCCTTCCTTCCTTCCTTCCTTCCTTCCTTCCTTCCTTCCTTCCTTCCTTCCTTCCTTCCTTCCTATTTGCTTGCATTTATACGGCTGATTCTGCCATTAGGTGAGCACCAGCAAGGAGCTGAACGATTTAGCTCACTGTGCCACATAGATCCTGCTCCTCTTGGGTGTGATATCTATTGCCAGTCATGAACCAATTGGCAGTCCAGTTGGCTTCTGAGTACAGAATGGGGGAAGATACTATCTTATTCTCTTCCTCAGTCCACCAGGTCCTTCCCAAGATGTTTTACTGTTGGAGGCAAAGCACAAGGCGACGCTATCCCTCCATTCCATGGAATGGCAGCTGAAATTGACCGTATTTGCCTGTGTATAAGATGCACCCCATTTATACACTGGCAAATACTGTTTGCCAGTGTATAAAGACATACTGGTGTACAAGATGCACCCCCATTTTCAAGCAGTGTTTTTTGGGAAAAAGGTGAGTCTTAAATGCCAGCAAATACAGTACTTCAACATTGGCAATGGGGTAGAACTATCCAGCACAGTTGAAGGTAGAACAGAAGTTTAGGGGCCACACACAAATCTATCCCTAGGGAAAGAGGAATGGCCAGAGACTTGGGAGGAATAGCAGGGAGGCGGTCATTGCTGCCTCCTCAGCATCTTCCATCTAAGTGAGTTGCCTCAGCTTGCCTAATGACGGGGCCAGCCCTGCCTTCACCTTGTCCTGGATATTTAACTGGCCAGTATTTAATGGTGATATTTATTGTTCTGAATTTTTTTTCTTTCATCTGCTCCAAATGTTTAGCGTTTCTTTCTTGGGTGTGTTGCCTTTCATACTTGAATTTAAAAGAAGGGGAGGATTACATACTCCCAGCTATTGCATAATGAGGAGATATTTGGCCAGATACCAAGAGGAAGAATACTCCTGTGCCTTTAGTAGAGGCGTGGGTAGCTATGGCCCTCCAGATAATGTTGGAATTTAATGTCTATCAGCTCTAGCCAGCATAATGAGAGATTATGGGAGTTGCAATCCAGCAACATCTGTAGTCTCATTGTTGCCCAGCCTCGCTTTTAGAGCTGAGCAGAAGAGTTTTGCTTGCTCAACTTCTTTTAACCCTGCATGACGAGCTGCATTACCAAAAATTCTTTCCTCATAAATCCTGTTCAAAACACAGGAGTTCTGTCTCCTCATCCATCACTCTCTTCTTTAATGTCTCTCTTTTTATCTGCTCAGCTGTTAGCAGTGGGCTTGGAAAGAAATGGCGAAGGGAGAGGGAGAGAAGAAACCCTTCTAACATTCTGTCGTTGTGTTCTTTCAATTGCAGAGTGCAAACGCACAGAAGTTGCTGACATCATCTTTGTTGTGCATGGATCACAAGGCATTACAGAACTGCAGTTCAAGGGGATACAGTCACTCATGGAGTCCATTGTGAATGATTCAGTGGTGGGAAAAGACCATGTCCAATTTGGGGTTGTTATGTATAGCACTGTCCCCCAGGAGGAATTCCCCTTGAATAGGTTTTCCACAAAGCTGCAAGTCAGGGAAGCCATCCAAAAGCTGACACCTTTGAGAGGGTTCACTTTTACAGCGAGAGCTTTGAGTTTTGCAAAGGAACGGTTTGACCCAGCTTACAGCAGCCGAACTTCATTTCTCGGCATCACACGGATTATCGTGCTTATCACTGATGAGCCGACCACCCCAACAGATAGACCTAATCTTCCAGCAGCAGTTGAGGCTGTGAAAAAAGAAGGAATTGAGGTCATTGCCATTGGGATAGATGGCGCCAGTCAAACAGAACTGGAAGAAATTGTGGGTGATAGTGGAAAGTGGTTTTATAGCCCAAGTTACCGTGCACTGGAAAATTTACATGAAAACATCACTCATGTTGTATGTGATGAATCAAAACCAGGTAATGGGAACCTTTGGTAAGGCAAATACTTTGCTTATGTGTACACTTAATAGAATTTTTGTTACCACACTAACCGAAGACACTCTTCTGCAATATACATGTGAACTATATCTGTGTTGAGGTTGAGCAAGCCCTTAGGGGCAATAGTTGGTACAGGAGAACCATCTCCCCTCTGTAACTCCTGGTTCTGCTTCTGCTAGCAGATGGGTTATTGTGGCAGTTTAATAAAGGCAGCTCAGAAGATTAGCATCTTAACTACATGAACAGACTGTTGCACACACACCTTGGGATAGGGGTGAGCAAACTGTAATTCCAAGGTTGTTTATATGCCCCCTGATCCCCTCTGGTTCCTTTAGATCACCATTTTTTTTCACAAAAAGTAAAATTAATGGAAGCCTCTGAGAGTGACAATTCATTTTGTAAACAGGTTCAGAGGTCATCACCCCCATTTTTAAATTAAAAACAAAAAGTGGATTCCCAACCCATTCCCATTTGGAGGACATTTTTGGTAATCTGCCCCAAAAAGACCCAGAGGCAGAACATTAGTCTCCACACTTACCAAGTTGCCCAGTCCTTCCCTTTGAGTCTTTAGTTCAGAGAATGGAGCATCACTATAAACAGGCAGATATCAGAGCCAAGACTTTGAATAACAACTCAGAAAAGCTTTACTAAGTCCGTAAGAAACAGGAAGCACAGACCTATACATGTCCATTCACAAGTATGTTGCTTATGTGTGAACTCAGTGAGTTCAGTGATGATTACTCACAGGTAAGCTGGTATAGGATTGCAGAGATAATCACCTTTGATGTAAAATATGTTTTACTGAAGTCATGTCATAAGAGAATGAAAGGAGAATGATGACAAACCAGGAGCTACTCATCAAAAGCAGATTTTTTTGCCTGAGGCAACCCCCATGTTCCATGTGAAGCAGATGTAAAGGAGAACCAATTAAGCTATAGAACCTACCTTGCAATCTTTTACATGTACACCAGAACTTGGGAAACAACTACAACTCACAGAATCTTTTATTCAGCATGGCCACTGGCCATAACTGGCTCAGAGATTCTTGGAACTGTCATCTCCCAATGGTAAACTTCGTGAGTTCTTTCTAAAATGTACAGTCTGCCAAAAAGCTATGACCCTTCCTGTATGCACATATCTTTGTTGGCTGTTGTATTTTATTAAGAAAAGTTTATACCAATTTCAGATGGAAGATGTATATGTGACTGCAAAATGAACAAGAACTATTTTCAATCGGTCAGGAATTAAAAACTAAAAGTGAACATGACAATTATTTTATGTGGCCATTGCTCAAAGCACTATTATGGCATTGCAGATGTTGTTGGACTGAAGCTCCACCATTGCTGAGCATTGGCTATAGTTGCTTAGGGCTGATGGGAATTTCACTCCAATAACATTCTGGATGGCCACATAACTCCCATCCCTGACTTAAAGGATCGCTCTTCTAGTTCTTAGGATAATAAAATAATGCAAATATAGTTCTATATCAATGATGTTTTTAAGCTGGTGTGGATGCATATTTGATCAGGAAACCTATGTGCATTTTGTCCAAATGAGAACACACAGAGTTTGTATGGTTTAGTTCATTTCATTAATGCATCTTTATATGCTTATACCCAATTTGAGTAATATTTGAGTGAATACGTGAATCAGCCCTTAGAAGGTCTGCCATTAATGAACAGGAAGTTGGACCTCCAGATAGTGCATTTCCTGTGGGTTCTCATCAACCTTAGAGGGATCACTGGTTTTCTCTTAGGATACAAGGAACATCTAATGTGTCAAATTTGCAATTTCTAAAAAGAT
>CAOLHI010007153.1:0-19792 GCA_948474755.1 Ctenosaura bakeri
ATGCAGAATGCTTGATAAGAAAAAAAGGAGCCTGGATCACACAAAACCGCAGAAAGGTAACTCTATTTGTGTAAAGTGTTATGAATCACATTAGTGTACAGTACTTAACAATGTTCTTTTTCTCTTTTGTAGGGAGATGGGCTTTTCATGATGTTTGAACAACACAGACATCCTCCAACCCATTATGTAAAGGATAGGCTTTTAGCCTTGTTAAAAATTTTTATAACCTATAGATGGCTTTTGCTTCCTGTTTAAATGATGTATTGCAATTCTAAATAAAAAATATTCAAGTATTTGAACTGTTTTTTGGTTTAACACAAAATCTAGACAAACACATACATCTGGGTTGTACCATTTTAAACACACACACACAGAGCATACACAAATGAAAAAAAGGAAATATATTAAAACTGTACCATTTTAAAGGGAATGAATGTAATGCTTGCTTTCAGAAATTAATAGAATTCCCTCCCCAGACACAAAATGCACAAGTGGAAAAGAGAGAGAGAGAGAGAGATTAATAGGGTTCCGTCCCCACACAAAATCTAGACAAACGCATCTGGGTTGTACCATTTAAAGAGAATTGCCTCACACACAGCTGAAAGAATATCTAACTGTTGTATCAACATTATGTACCATATAAGTCAATATGTTGCTACACAGAATCAATGACTATTTAAGCTAAAAAGGTTAAGCATCATGTTGTAAAGCATTAGAAAAACCTTTTAAAAAGTGTAACTCCAATTCTGTTCAATGAAAATTAATTAGAAGGAGAAATTACCAACTTCATTGAAGGCCAAAGACATTTAATGCAAGAGTACAGAAAAGTTTGGTTCTTTCCCCACTACACCCCTTAACTGCATATAAGTTTCATACTATTTGCAAAATCAACACAGATTGTAGGACCATACAATCAAAGCAAACTTATTTCAGCATTGTTCAAATTCAAAGTTGTCCTGTCTTTAAGCTCCAAAAAATTCTGACATACAAAGGAACATCTTGTTTTTCCACAACACCTTTTAGATAAAAGTTTATACTCACTGATAAAAGGGCTGATGCACATATCTTTAAAGAGCAAAGTCCTAAACCTGTATTTAGCCTGCAGTGCGTGAACTTTTCTTTCCAAAGGAAATTTCAATTCATATTCAGCCCCTCCACCTTTGTCAGCCAACTCAGCTATGGCCAGTGTTCCCCTCACTCTCTCCCAACATTTTGAAAATAGATTTCCTACAACTTAACTAGCTTTAAAAACATGCAACCCGATTCAAAGCCCCATATCTATCCTGCAATTAAGGCTAGGAAATATCCCATCATTTCAATGTCATGAAATACATAGCACACAGAATAACCACTGCAGCACTTGAACACAGGAATACATAGAAGCATGCATAATGGAATCCATGATCAGGACTTTACTGAACTACTTAAGGTAGCGTTTAAACATAAACTTCAAAACAGTATTATGCCTGCTGTCTAGTTCATAAGAATTTAATTTTCACTAACAGTTACAATTAAGCCTTCTAACACATAGGACTACACTGTGCAATTATTTTGTGTCTCACCAAGGCTCTCATTTAAAGAGAATTGCCCCACACACAGACAGAGAAAGAGATGCATGAATGAAATGGAAGAGGGAGAGAGAAAAATTACACACAGGCTATAACAATATGAACATACTTAGCACACAGAATAACCACTGCATCACTTGAACACAGGAATACATAGAAGCATGCATAATAGAATCCATGATCAGGACTTCACTGAACTACTTAAGGTAGTGTTTAAACATAAACTTCAAAACAGTATTATGCCTGCTGTCTAGTTCATAAGAATTTAATTTTCACTAACTGTCAGGAACAGATTCACTCTTACACGGATCAACAAACTTAATAGAAGATTTATTGTAACATAGTAAGGGATGCTTTTTAAACGTTAAAGCCCCAAAAACCCAACTTTTCCCCCCCACCTTACACTTTAACAGACAGTTTCTCCTAAGATAGTTGTAAAAGAACGAACGTCATCATGCCAAACGGTTCCTTTGAAATTCCGGGCCAAAGAAGGAATGGTTGGCGCCTGGGAATAGCTAACAGCCTACTATCACTATTTCCTCAGTCTACTGCTATCCTAAAACAATAAAACATGGAGGACCCCCGACATCCTGCCCCACTTTTTTAAAAAAATATATACATAAAGATACACAAAATATAGAAAATATCACGGAACAGTAGAAAGACAAGAAAACTAAATAGTAATATGAATGCAGTACAAGTCAGTCGGGGGGGTTGGGGAACATCAGCCGGCGAAGAAGTCAGCGAAGGTCCCCTTTCTTCAGCAAACTGGAATGAAAAACAGGATGAATAGCCTTGGGGGAAGAAAAAAATTTAAAATTCAAAAGAGACATCATTAATACCCCCTTTTCACAGGAAAAGGTCCGAAAAAACGGGGGAAATTTTTTTAGACGGAGAAGGAGAGGAAATGTTCTTAGAAGAAAGGAAAACCAAATCCCCGGGCTGGTAGGGGGATTAGGTTGCCTTTTACGGTAGCAAAACGTTTGTGGGAAGCTTTAGCGGATGCTATAGCATCTGAGACGGATTGCCAAATGCCAGAAAATTTAGAGACCCAAGCAGAAACAGAAGGAGGAGCGGAGGGGGGGAGGGGGGGAAGGAGAAAGGGGAAAAAAAACCGTAAAATTTTTCAAAGGGGGGTTTCCCCGTAGAGGTATGAACCGCAGAATTATGGCAAACTCAGCGAACGGAAGGAGCGGAGCCCAATCATTCTGGTTCTCAGAAACAAAACACCTAAGAAATTGTTCAAGAGATTTGTTAACACGCTCAGATTGGCCATTTTTGAAAAGGGGGAAAGCACTGCTAGTTTCTGAGTGACTCCCAGGGTTTTAAAACAAAGTCCAAAACTTGGAAGTGAAAATTGGATCCCTGTCCGAAATGATCACCGAAGGTAGTCCGTGAAATTTCCATACATTATTAACGAACAGGTCAGCCAGCTGGTCAGCACGGGGTAGTTTCTTTAGAGGCACAAAATGACATTGCTTGGAAAAGTGATCAGTAACAACCCAAATAACATGAAAGCCGGTGAAGAGGGAAAAAAAAAGAAAATCCCATGCGATGACCGACCAGGGGCTAGCAGGGGCAGGCAGAAAGGGTTTCAGGAGCCCTTGAGGTTTAGATGTGGGGGGACTTAGAAACGTTGCAAGTGGCACACTGCTTAATTTTAAGTTTTCACGGGGGGGTTTAATCCAGGCCACCAAAAAAGGCGGCAAAACGCATGGAATGTCTTCAAAAACCCAAAATGTCCAGCGGGTTTGGAATCATGATAACGATGAAGTACCTGCTCGCGGGCAGCAGGGGGAACGTAGACCTTGGTGCCATAAAGGGGAGATTGTCAACCCATTCTATTTATCCTTGTTTGCCGGTAGCCAGGAGTCTGCATGCGCTGCATGAATGATAGCATCGCGGAGAGCGGAGTCACAAAGAGAGGAGGCAGAAAGCCTTGCTAATGCACGAGTAGTCACTTGAGAAGCCAGAGAGGAGGCAGGAAACAAAGGATTGGAGTGGGAGGACGTAGCAGGGGATTCCGCAAAACAGGGAAGTCGAGAATAGGGTCCGCCAGTTGGTTAGTTCGGCCAGGTTTGAAAACAATTTTAAATCGGAATCTCTGGAAAAATTCAGCCCATCTCGCCTGCTTAGGGGAGAGTTTCTTAGCAGACTGTAAGGCTTGCAAATTCCTATGATCAGTCCAAACTTCAAAGGGGAGTCGAGCCCCTTCAAGCAAATGACGCCAAGAGGACAGCGCAAAATGGATAGCCTCTGGTCTCTTTCTCCCAAATAGGCCAATTAGCTTGTTGAGGGGAAAATTTCTTTGAAATGAAAGCACAAGGCCTGAGTGCTCCTGTGGTGTCATGTTGTAAAAGAACTGTCATGGCAAAGTCCGTATCCGTTTGCACAATGAATTGCTTCGTACTGTCGGGAAAAAGGAGTAAGGGCTCAGACGTAAATTTAGATTTCAAATGGTCAAACGCCGATTGACACTCAGGCGACCAACAAAGTCTATGCGCCTTGCCCGCAGTGGATCCTTTAGGTTTCCGCAGAAGGTTGGTGAGTGGAAGTGTTATGGCAGCAAAATCCTCTAAAAAGTTCCGGTAGAAGTTCGCAAAACCAAGAAATTGCTGCAGTTGCTTCACAGTTTTAGGGACGGGCCATTGCAAAATGGAGTTAATCTTCGAAGGGTCCATTTTAAGTGAACAATCTTGAATCCTATATCCCAAGTAATCAAAAGTTTGGGTGTCAAATTGGCATTTAGATAGATTAACCACGAGGTTGTTATCTATAAGCCTTCGTAACACTTCACGAACCAAGGACACATGAGATTCCATGGAATCTGCGTAAATTAAAATGTCATCCAGATAAATCAGAACCCCCTGATACAACAAGTCATGGAAAATGGTGTTCAAAAACATTTGGAACACAGATGGCCCCGATTGTAAGCCAAAGGGAAGAACCGTCCATTTAAAGTTACCTAGAGGAGTTGCAAAGGTGGTGAGCCACTCAGAGTCCGGGTCCATTCTAATCCTATGAAAAGCCTCTTTAAGATCAAGTTTGGTGAAATATTTTCCTTGAACAAGATGGTCCAAAACAGTCCGTATCAGAGGTATGGGATAACAATTGGAGGAAATAACCTGGTTAATAGCAGAGTAGTTAACTATCAGTCTCGGATCCGCGCTGGGATCTTTTCTCTTTCGGAAGAAGACAGGACTCGCCGTGGGGGCTGTAGAGGGCTTGATGAAGCCGCGAGCCAAGTTTTTATTTAGGAACTTCTTGAGAGCAAGGAGTTCTTTTTGGCTCATGGGATAAATTTTCGGTTTAGGCAGGGTGGCCCCGTCAACTAATTCCAGTTTACAGTCAAAGTCCGTGTGGGGAGGCAATTTGTCAGCCTCCCTTTCGTGGAAAGCCTTTTGGAAGTCTCGGTAGTGTGAAGGAATTTGTTGCAATTCTTCATGGGGAATAGAAAAGTTTTCATCTGAAGAGGACATAGTGCCAGCAGTCCAGTTTATCTGGGGGTTATATTCACGAAGCCAATCGATTCCCAAGACCAATTTGAACTGCATCGCCTTGGGAACTAGAAATCGCATGCTGTAATTGTTTTTGTCCATTTGAAATGAGATGGGCTTAGTGATTTTACTAATTACTCCCCCAGTCATTGAGGTCCCATCCATTTGCGTTAATTTGATGGGGCATTCCAAGGGCTCATAAAGAGTTTTCAATTGTTTGGCCAATTTGGGGTGTAACAAACTTCTGGAGCAGCCAGAGTCAATTAATGCCCTATGTACATGCAAAGTCCCATCGCTGCCACTAATCGCAACCGTGGTGTAGAAATGGGGAATTTTAGGAGTACTTACAGATGTTCCCGCCGCTTGCCAGTCATCGCAGTCAGGTTTAGAATCTCCATCTATGTCAGATGAGGACGAAGAGGTGGTTTCATCATCGGGATCGGAGTCTCCTGTCGCCGCTGCAGGGTCCTTAGAAGTGCGTCTAAGTGGTTGTTTGGCGGCCGCTGTCTGATGTGTGAATTCTATATTCTTTGGGTCTGCTCGTGCTCCCTTAGTCCCAGTCGGAGCTTGGTTTCCGCGGCAGGTGTTGGCGAGGTGGCCCGGTTTTCCACAGTTAAAGCACATGCCCAAATGGAGACGTTTGTTCCGTTCCTCAGCATTGAGGACGGTGGGACCGCGAGGTTGTCGTTTTGGCACGTCTTGTCTTTGTCGGTTCAGCTGAACAGTCTGGGTTATGCCTTCCATTTCAGTAGCTAGTCTGACCCAACCTAGCAGGGTCTGTGGATTGGCCTGCATTAAGCACCCGTGTAGAATATCAGGATTTAGTCCATCTTTGTATAACTCAATTAGAATTTCATCACTCCACGGGACTTTGGTGGCCAGGTTTCTAATTCACGGGAATACGTCCCCACATCGTTCCTGCCTTGTTTCATTCGTTTCAGTTGATATTTGGTGTTTTCCAATAAATGGGGGGCTTCAAAGCGTTCCCGCAGATGGTTCATGAAGAGCTGCAGATTTTCAGTTTCGGGGCGCGGGAGTCATATAGGTTCGCTACCCAGTCTGCTGCCAGTCCTTTCATCCTCTGGCTTAGGTATCGAATTCGGGCCGCATCATCCCGAAATAGATGGCCGTGATCAATCATGAAATTGTTTGCCATAGTCAAAAAAAGGAGAGTTTCTCCCCCTTCCCGTTGAAGGTCGCTTTCAGGTCTCCCACATTTCTGAGTAACAGTGGCGCTGGCGTGTGCCCTGTTGGTTGCTGGGGCGGACCAGGGGTGCCGCGCCGACAGCCGCTCGTGGTTCTCCTCCTGGTGATCTCCCTGTCTGCGAGGGACGGATGCGCATCTCGCGTAGCATGGTCTTGAGTTTGAGTATCTCCTCATCTTTTCTTTCCAGTTCGGTTTCCATTTGCTTTATCTCCTCCAAAAGGGATAGGTCTTTTGCTGATGTATCCCATCTAGCAGCCCTTCTGCGTTGTCTCAACGACGTATGTGGCTTTTCTCCCCAGACCCAGGTTTGGCCGCTTGTGGGGGTTTCCATAGCCTCGGTCAGGCGCAATTTTGTCTTGGTATCCAGGGGCACTTCAGTTTCTGTAGCTCCATCAGATTCTGCAGATCCTTGCTCTTCTTCAGTAATCGACTGGTCCATCAATTGGTGCATTTTTTGAAAGGATTCTCTCGAGCTTTCTGTCAGGAACAGATTCACTCTTACACGGATCAACAAACTTAATAGAAGATTTATTGTAACATAGTAAGGGATGCTGTCTTCAGACGTTAAAGCTCGAGAATGGAACGTTTTCCCCCACCTTACACTTTAACAGACAGTTTCTCCTAAGATAGTTGTAAAAGAACGAACGTCATCATGCCAAACGGTTCCTTTGAAATTCCAGCCAGAAGGAATGGTTGGCGCCTGGGAATAGCTAACAGCCTACTATCACTATTTCCTCAGTCTACTGCTATCCTAAAACAATAAAACATGGAGGACTCCCGACACTAACAGTTACAATTAAGCCTTCTAACACATAGGACTACACTGTGCAATTATTTTGTGTCTCACCAGGGCTCTCATTTAAAGAGAATTGCCCCACACACAGACAGAGAAAGAGATGCATGAATGAAATGGAAGAGAGAGAGAGAGAGAAAATTACACACAGGCTATAACAATATGAACATACTTACCTATCTCATAAATGAAAAATTATCCTGGATGGCAGACCAGGTTCTGTTGAGCATTGCCTTAAAGTTTTCATAAGCACAAGAAGTCTGTTTTATAGTGTTTAGCCAGAAAGGTCTGGGAATATTTCGCATTGCTTATTTTTCCCTGTTTTCAGATCAATAGGTCTGTCTTATCTTTTTCTTGCATAGGCCATAAATAAGCATCATAATTAAGGACTGATCTTACAAACAGTAGTTCTTTAATGTTAAAGAAGTCTGTTAGCCTGGAAATATTCAGCATTCCTTATTTTTCCTGTTTTCAGATCAATAGGTCTGTCTTATCTTTTTCTTGCATAGGCCATAAATAAGCATCATAATTAAGGACTGATCTTACAAACAGTAGTTCTTTAATGTTAAAGAAGTCTGTTAGCCTGGAAATATTCAGCATTCCTTATTTTTCCTGTTTTCAGATCAATAGGTCTGTCTTATCTTTTTCTTGCATAGGCCATAAATAAGCATCATGATTAAGGACTGATCTTACAAACAGGAGCTCTTTTAATGTTAAAGAAGTCTGTTTAGACAGAAAGGCCTGGAAATTTTATTCCTACTCAGGATTTGGAAAAAGACAAATAAAAGAACAGATGATTTTCTTTTATTCAACACTTTTATTTTTACAGAGGTTACAGCAGGTTTGTTTTTATTCAACAGTTAGGAACCATTTATAAGGTCTCTTTTTAATTACAGTTTGGACATAATCTATATATTCTTTGTCAGTAGGCTTCAGCAGATTTTTGAGACATTGATAGGATTTTTCAGCCCTCATCATGCTGGTTAGAGTGTTCAAAACTTGATTCACAATTGCTTGTTCTAATTCAAGAAGATTTAAGGAATATCCTATTATGATGATTTCTTGAAATACATGTGCAAAGCTTATTTTACTGCATATTTTCCTCAAATATTTAGATATAATTTTTTTATTCCACATTAGACAGGTGTGTGACTGCTGACCCTCAGATTTTTCTTGACAAGCCCAGCATTTCCTCTCTAGATATTCATCGAGGACTTTATTTATAATCACATAAAGGATGACTCTTGTCAAAGATTTCATTGCTCTCCATCTTTTCTTCGATGAAATGGGTGCAGAGCTTCCAGGCCCAAGATTCTTTGCATTCTGACATGTGCAGGTTGTGTGGCCACCAGCTCTACAGAGTCCTAAAATTCAACAGGAAGAGTTTTAAAATGTGGCCCATACAATATGTCTCACCTACTGACCCCCATATATGTTCACAAACCTGTATTTCTCCTATGGCTGCCAGCTTCAGCAATGCTGTTGTGCATGGCTCCTGGACAGTCCTTTCAGCAACTTGTACCTCACCACAGCTTGTCCCAGGTTCCTGAAAATTGAGAACAATGATTATTAGTTTCTGGTCTCCCCAAGGTAGCCCCGAACTCTCCAGATATGTTTCCCCTTTTACCTGCGCTACAGCATTCTCTGCTGAGAGAGAGTCTAACATGGTGTGCCACATTTGGGACTCTTCCTCTGGTGGACAATTCTCTTTATCTGCATCCAAACTGCATTGCTGAGGGGTGGTTGGCGCCTCCATGTTGTCTCCGCAGGACTTGTCCGGGCATGCAACAATGGCCGCTTCTCTCCCCACAATATATCTCTCAAAGGGCGTCTTCCTATTGGCCGGTTTGACACACGTGCTTCTGAGGGGTCCAGGTCCGTCCCTATTGGTCGAGGGTGGTGGGGCGGGCTATTCGAGGGGTCACACGGCCCCGCTGGACCAATGGCAGCGCGAGCCGGAAGTCGTCCGTGATTGGCCGGCGTGGATCTGAGGGGGTCACGTGGCTCCGCTGGGGCCCCATGGGAACCCAGTTTAGAAGTCGCCCCATTGGACGGCTTGGACCACGTGGGTGGGCAGGGGTCGGCCCCTTCCGGATGTCCCGCCCTAGTACTTCCGGGGGAGGGAGATTGATAGGTGCCAGTCATTTCTTGACAGGCCATAAATCAATCACTTTTGACAGGTCATAAATCAATCAAATCTGACAGGTCGTAAATCAATCAAATTTGAGGGTCATAAATCACTTTTGACAGGAGCTACACCTCCCTACTACTGTTGTGAGTTCGATCCTGCCGGGCTCCAAGGTTTACTCAGCCTTCCATCCTTTTGCAGGTTGGTAAAATGAGTACCCAGCTTGTTGGGGGCATGTATAGAAATGTTTTGAAATACATGCTATTTGTAAGTTGTTCACCGCCTCGATCCATCTGGAGAGGCGGGATACAAACAAATAATAAAAAAAAAAAGGATTAGGGTTAAGTTTAGGGATTGGGCTAGGGTTAGAGTTAGGTCTTGGGTTAGGTTTACGGGTAGGGCTAGTGTTAGTGTTAGGGTTATGGTAGGGCTAGTTTTAGGGTTAGGGCTACGGTTAGGGTGAGGTCTAGAGCTAGGGCTAGGATTCGGGCTAGGGTTAGGGTTACAGTTAGGGCTAGGGTTAGGGCTAGGGTTAGGGTTAGGTTTAGGGTTTGGGTAGGATAGGCTTACGCCTAGGGTTTGGGTAGAGTTAGGGTTTTGGCTAGGGTTAGGATTAGGGTTAGGGTTAGGGCTAGTATTAGGGTTAGGGTCAAGGCTAGGGCTAGGATTAGGGTTGGTGTTAGGGTTAGGGCTAGGGCTAGGGTTAGGGTTAAGTCTGGGGTTAAGGTTAGAGTTACGGCTAGGGCTCGGGTTACGGTTAGGGTTAGGGCTAGGGCTAGGTTTAGAGTTAGGTTTCATATAAGGACTAGCATTAGAATTAGGGCTAGGGTTAGGCTTAGGGCTAGTGCTCAGGTTAGGGCTAGGGTTAGGGTTAGGGTTTGGGCTAGGGTTAGGTTTAGGGCTAGGATTAGGGAAAGGGGTAGGCTTAGGGCTAGGGTTAGGCTTGCATCTCGGGTTAGGGTTAGGGCTAGGGTTAGGGTTAGGGTGAGGGCTAGGGTTAGGGTTAGGGTTAGGGCTAGGGTTAGGGTTAGGACTAGGATTAAGTTTAGGGGAAGGGTTAGGGTTACATTTAGGGATAGGCTTATGTCTAGGGTTAGGTTTAGGGCTAGGGCTAGGGTTAGTGTTACGGTTAGGGCTAGGGTTAGGATTAGGGCTACGATTAAGTTTAGGGGAAGGGTTAGGGTTAGAGTTAGGGCTAGGCTTATTTCTAGGGTTAGGTTTAGGGCTAGGGCAAGGGTTAGGGCCATGGTTAGTGTTACGGTTAGGGCCAGGGTTAGGGTTAGGGCTAGGGCTAGGTTTAGGGATAGGGTAGGGCTAGTGTTAGGGTTAGGGCTGGGGTTAGGTTGAGGGCTAGGGTTAGAGTTATTGCCAGCGTTAGGGTTAGGTTTAGGGCTAGGGCTAGGGTTAGGGTGAAGTCTACAGTTAGGGTTAGGGCTAGGGTTTGTGCTAGGGCTAGGGTTACGGTTAGTTTTATGTCTAGGGTTGGGGTTATGGTAAGGATTAGGGTTAGGGCTAGGGCAAGGGTTAGGGCTAGGGTTAGCGTTAGGGCTAGGGTTAGGGATAGAGTTAGGGTTAGGGCTTGTGTTAGGGTTAGGGTTAGGGCAAGGGTTAGGGTTACTGTTAGGGCTAGCGTTAGCGCTAGAGTTAGTGTTAGGCTTAGGGTCAGGGTTAGAGCAAGGGCTAGGGTTAGGGTTAAGGTTTCAGCTGGAGTTAGGTTTGGGCTTTGGGCTAGGTTTAGAGTAAGGTCTAGGGTTAGGGATAGGGATAGGGATAGGGTTAGATTTACGGCTACAGCTGGCATTAGGGTTAGGCTTAGGGCTACGGTTAGGGTTAGGACTAAGGTTCAGGCTAGCACTAGGGTTAGCGTTAGTTTTAGGGCTCAGACTAGGGTTAGCGTAAGGGTTAGGGCTAGGCCTAGGGTTAGGGTTAGGGTAGGGTTAGGTTTAGGGTTAGGGTTTGGGCTAGGGTGAGGTTTAGGGTTAGGGCTACCGGGAGGGTTAGGTTTAGACTTAGATCTAGGGTTAGGGTTAGGGTTAGGGTTAGGCTTATGTCTAGGGTTAGGTATAGAGCTAGGGCTAGGGTTAGGGATAGGGTAGAGCTATTTTTAGGGTTAGGGCTGGGATTAGGTTGAGGGCTAGGGTTAGAGTTATGGCTAGGGTTATGGTTAGGGCTACAGTTGGGTGAGGTCTAGGGCTAGGGTTAGAGTTTAGGTAGGGTTAGCGTTAGGGCTGGGTTTAGGATTATGGTTAGGGTTAGGTCTAGGATTAGGGTTACGGTTAGCGCTAGGGCTAGGGTTAGTGTTAGGGTTAGGGTTACGGCTTGGGCTAGTGTTAAGTTTAAGCTTTAGGCAAGGGTTAGGGTAATGTCTAGGGTTAGGGTTAGGGCTAAGGTTAGGGTTAGGGTTAGGGCTAGGGTTAGAGTTAGGGCTAGGGTTAGGGCTATCGCTAGGGTTAGCATTAGTTTTAGGGCTAGGACTAGGGTTAGGGTAAGGGTTAGGCCTAGGGCAAGAGTTAGGGCTAGGGTAGGGTTACGGTTAGGGCTAAGGTTAGGGCTAGATTTAGGGTTCGGATTAGGATTACGGTTATGGCTAGGGTTACGGGTAGGGTTAGTGGTAGGGTTAGGGTTAGGACTAGGGCTACGGTTAGGGTTAGGGCTAGGGCTAGTTTTAGGGTTAGGGTTACGGTTAGGGATTGGGCTAGCCTTAGAGTTAGGGTTAGTACTAGCACTAGGGTTAGGGCTAAGGTTCGGTTTAGGGCTAGGGCTCAGGTTAGGGCTAGGGTTAGAGTTAGGGTTTGGGCTAGGGTTAGGGTTAGGTCTAGGGTTAGGCTTGCTTTTAAGGTTAGGGTTAGGGCTAGGGTTAGTGTTAGGGTTAGGGCTAGGGTTAGGGTTATGGTTAGGTCTAGGTTTACCGTTAGGGTTAGGGCTAGGGTTGGGGTGAGGGGTAGGGCTAGGATTAAGGTTAGGGGAAGGGTTAGGGTTAGCGTTAGGGCTAGGGTTAGGTTTAGGGCTAGGGCTATGGTTAGGGATAGGGATCGTTAGTGTTAGGGGTAGGGGTAGGGGTACGGTTTGGTTGAGGTCTAGGCTTATGGTTAGGGCCAGTGTTAGGGTTAGCGAAAAGGGTTAGGGTTAGGGCTCGGGCTAGGGTTAGGGTTAGGGCTAGGGTTAGAGCTAGGGTTAGAGCCAGGGTTGGGTTTGGGCTGGGGCTAGCATTAGGGTTAGGGCTACGGTTAGGTTTAGGGCTAGGGTTGGGGGTTACGGTTGGGGGGCTGGGGTTATGGTTAGGTCTCGGGTTAGGGTTACGGTTAGGTCTAGGGCTAGGGTTAGGCTTAGGGTTAGATCTAGAGATAGGGAAAGAGTTAGAGTTAGTATAAGGGTGGGGGGCCAGTTTTTGGATTATGGCTACGGCTGAGGTTGGGGGCTAGGGTTAGGGTTTGGGTTTGGGCAAAGGGTTAGGGTTAGGTCTAGGGTTAAGTTTAGGGCTAGGGTTAGGACAAGGGTTAGGCTTGCATATAGGGTTAGGGTTAGGGCTAGGATTAATTTTTAGGCTAGGGCTGGGGTTGGGGTTACGGTAAGGTTAGGGGTTGGGGTTAGGGAAAGGGGTTTGGGGGTTTGTTTTAAAATTAGGGTGGGGAATTTTTTGGGTTGGGTTTTGGGGGTTTTCGGGTTAAAAGGGGAGGGGGGGGAAATTTAGGGTGATTTGGTTTTAGGGTTAGTTTAAGGGTTATGATTAAGGTTAGGGGAAGGGTTAGAGTTAATTTAAAAGGGGGGGCAAAGGGTTATGGGGGTTAAAGGTTTATGCAAAGGGATGGGGATAGGGATAGGGTAGGGCTAGTTTTAGGGTTAGGGCTAGGGTTAGGGTGAGGGCTAGAGTTAGGTTTAGGTTATGGATAGGGTTTATGGTTAGGGTTGGGGGCTAGGGTTAGGGCTACGGCTAGGGTTAGGGTTTTTAGGACTAGGCCTAGGGTTAGGGCTGGGGTTACCGTTAGGTCTAGGGCTCAGCTTAGGGCTAGGGTTAGGTTTAGGGCTTGGGCCAGGGTTAGGGTTAGGGCTAGGGTAAAGTTTAGGACTAGGGTTAGGGCTAGGTTTAGGGTTAGGGCTAGAGTTAGGGTTAGGGTTAGGGTTTGGGCTAGGGTTAGAGTTAGGTCTTGGGTTAGGTTTAGGGCTAGGGCTAGGGTTAGGGTTAGGGTTAGGGTAGGTCTAGGGATAGGTTTAGGGTTAAGGTTAGGGCTAGGATTAGGGCTAGGATTAAGGTTAGTGGAAGGGTTAGGGTTAGCGTTAGGGTGAGGCTTAGGTCTAGGGTTAGGTTTAGGGCTAGGGATAGGGTTAGGGATAGGGTAGGTCTAGTGTTAGTGTTAGGGCTACGGTTTTATGGCTAGGGTTAGCGTTAAAGCCATCATTAGGATTATTCCTTGGGTTAGGGTTAAGGCTGGGGTTTAAAGGGACGGTTAGGGCTAGCAGCGGCTTGGCTTCTAGATATCACCAAGTTTACAAGTGATTGCGAAACTTTTAAAAAGTGAAACCATAGCTTAGGGGGAAAGGGGGGGATTGAGAGGCCTGGGTTAAGCAAGCCAAGGGGAAATATTGAATGGAAAAATACTTATGCTACTTATTTTTTAAGTTTAAATGTTGTAAGAACATGAGAATGTATGTGGTCTATTAAAAAATAGAAAGTAGAAAATTTTAAGAGTTTGATTGGCATAACATTACTTTATAGTTTGCTATAGAAAAATTCAGATTTACCGTAGATATAAATCAAGGTCAAAGTTCTTGAACTGAACTATTGAAATGAATTGAAATGAAATGAAATGATATGTGATTTTAGAGTTTAAGCATCTTAAGGTATATTATACTACAATACGTTTTTGGGTATGTTGAAGTAACCAATTTTTCTAGGGCAGGACTGTTATTTTGTGAGATTTAAATACTAAGAGTTGGATAGCATTGATTCTGTTTAACTTGTGGCTGTTTGATTTAAATATTTGATTATTTTGATTATTATCAATACTTGTAAAATATGGATCAAAGAACAAGAAAGAAAGAACAAGAAAGGGCTGCTGCTGCAGCCGGTGGGTCAACAACTATTTCTTAGGCAACTCTTCAGGTAACTTCATCTCAAGCAACTAGGAGGACATCTGTAGATATACCCCAGAAATCACAAGACTTTATGTTACAAATGAGGGAAGAGTTAAAAAATATGAGAGAAGATTTACGAAGTGATATAAAGGAAACAAGGAAGAAGATGAGAGAAGATATGAAACAAGAAATAGATAGACGGGGGAAGAGACGGGAAAAACATATCAACGGATGTGACAATGCTAAAAACAGATAATAAAGAGATAAAGCAGCAAGTAAAACAAGTAGAAAAGGAAATGACAGTGGTCAAGGAGATACAACAAGAGGATGAAGTTCTGATCACTCTACAGGAATTGCGATATCGGGAGAGATCACTGCGTTTAAGAGGTGTTCCAGAGGCCTCATGGAAAATTTGTTAGAGAAATAGTTCCGGCTTTGGCTGATTTCATCGACATTGACGGGGAGAAGATGGAGATTTAAATTTTACAGAATGTTCAGGGTGTCCTCTAGAGTGGCGAGAGAGAGGAAACTACCCAGAGACATCATTATTATCTTTACAAGGACAATTATAAGAGATAGAGTACTTCAAAGAAGCTACGATGGACCCTTGAAAATTGAAGAAAAAAGACATTAGAATTTTTAAAGACATTCCTTATCAGATTTTAAAGAAAAGACAAGAATACAAACCTTTGGCAAGTCTTTTGGTTAAGCTTCAAATTAGTTATCGAGGGGAGAAAATTGAGGGTTTGTCATTTACATACAGACAACAGAGATATCGGATTAATTCAGTACACAAAGCAAAAGAGATGAGGGAAGAAACTGAAGAATGAGCTTTCAACAAAATATTTCTGAGGTGGAAAAAAATCAGGAACAGGAGCAGACTGCTAGGGAAGAGGGAAGATTGCAACTCCAACAAGAAGAAGAAGACCTTGGAGAAGGCCAGAAATTGTTTTAAAGAAGAGGGAGGAGCATCGGGTGGAATCGGGGAACAGGAAAAAGGGGAATTAGAGGGAGCTCTTCAGGAGGACTAAGTCAAGTTATAAGATATAAAACATAATAAAATTGGAAAAGAAAATGGATCTGAAAGATATATTTGGGGAAACTTTTAAGGGGGTTTTAAAATCCGAATATAAAAGAAGACAAATTTTTCATCATCTGGAGAAGCAAAATTTGGATATAAAAGTCTTCAAAAAATTAGAATTAAATCTAAAGATCTTAAATACGTTAGAAATCCAAAATTGGGAACCTGCTTTGCATCTGTGATCGATAAAAAAAAGAAGGGGGTGTTAATATATGTGAATTCAAAATACGAAGCGCGTCAAATTTTCCAAGATAAAAATGGTCGATATATAGGAGTTGAAGTGATTCTGAAACAAGACAAATTTTTAATAGTGGGAAATATGCACCCAATGGGGCTAAAGGGGAATTTCCCCCCAAAATACAGCAACAGATATTGGAGTACTTAAATGAATCAGGAAACACAAAATTATCCTTGTGGGGGATTTTAACGGGGTCATTATTCCTTTAATCAATAGATCAAATCAGAAATTTTATCCCCCCAAACAATGGTAAACTTCCTAAGAGTTTTTTAATCCATGGAAATTTAAATTTATATGATACTTGGAGATATAAGAATGGACAACTGGGGAAAGGGTACCCCTTTTATTTTGAGCGACACAAATCGATGTCAAGGATAGACATGATGTTGGTATCTAAGCAATTATTGATGAAGACTACACAAATGGACATTTTACCGAATTTGTGTTCAGACCATAATCCAATACAAATTAAGATTCAGCTGAAAAAACAGAGAAAGAACATGGAGAATGAACGATGAGATTTGGAATAAGGAAAACTATATAGAGAAAGCTAAAAGAGAAATAACAAATTACTTTGCTGAAAATATGGCACCTGAAATTGTCAATGAAAAAATATCTGGGATGCAAGTAAAGCTGTTATGCGAGGAAACTTCATTAGACGGTCTGCTGAGATCAGGAAAGAGAAAAGAAAAAGAGGACTTAATCTTGGAGAAGATGAAAGAGATCAAAAAACAAATGAGACAGAATCCGGTAGAGAAAATAAATACAGATGTGGAGAAATAAATACAAATTTTTTTGAAAAAGCCAACAAACCTTCAAAGTTTTTAGCCTCTTTGCTGCGTAAAAGGAGGGCAAGGAATATTATATCGGAGATTGTGATTGCAAAGAAAAAAATTACAAAACAGGAGGACATAAAACAAGCTTTTTATAAATATTATCTTAAACTGATGGGTAAGGCCCCAAAGTTGATAAATCAACAAGGAACTCAAGAATATTTGGAGAAAATGAATAAAATGAGGTTCAATGATGAGCAAAGATTGATATTGAATAAACTTAAATTTTTAAAGATGGAAGTGGTTGAGGCCATTCCGAATTTGAAGACTGATAAGGCTCCAGGTCCAGATGGCTTTACTGATAGATATTATAAGATATTGGAACATGAGATTTCAATACCTCTACAAAGCACAAAAATGAAATTATAAAGGAAGGAATACCAGATACTTGGAAAGAAGCGAATGTAGTATTGATTCCTAAAGAAGGCAGAGATTTGACCCGATGTGAAAAATTATAGGCCAACATCACTTTTGAATGTAGACTACAAGATTTTTGCTTCAATCCTTGCTGTTAGACTCAAAAGGTGTTGTCCAACATTATCAATGAAGATCAAAATGGGTTTTTGCCAAAAAGATCGTTGAGGAATAATATTCGAACGGTTCTAAATATAATAGAGTATTACGAAAGAAAATAATGAACGGAAAATGGTGATGATATTTCTTGATGCTGAGAAAGCATTTGATATGATTAACTGGCCTTTTATGATAATGACTTGTAAACAAATGTCGGCTTTTGGGGAGAAAATTTTTCTCATGGATTGAAGCAATTTATAAACAGCAACAAGCCAGACTTCTGAAAAAAATGGTGAAAGAACACAGTTGATAGAACTGAAAAGGGGAACTAGACAAGGGTGTCCATTGTCTCCTCTGCTATTTATTATGACATTGGGAAAAATTAAATAATGCCATTAGAGAAAATAACGGCATTAAAGGAGTTCAAATTAAGAAAAAACCAATACAAATTGAAAGCCTTCGCAGATGATTTGGTGGTTTTTTTTGGAGGACCCATGTAGAGGCATTGGAAAATTGATTAAAATAGTTCAAGAGTATGGAGATTTCCATTTTAAAAAGAAAAGTGGAAAAAAAAAAATTTCTTAACTAAAAATTTGAGAGAGAGAGAAGAGACGGAAATAATACAAAAAACGAGATTCAAGAGAGGACAAAAAGTTAAATATTTGGGAATTTGGATAGCCAGAAGAAATAATGAGCTATATTCAAATAATTATGAAAAAAAATGGAAGGAGATAATTAAAGATTTGGAAAGCTGATCTAAGTTACATTTATCAATGTTGGGGGGAATTGCAGTAATAAAAAATGTTCTTACCAAAATGGCTTTTTGTTCCAAAACCTTCCCGTAATTTTGAATAAGAAACCTTTTCTACAATGGAAGAGAGAAATATCCAAGTTTATATGGCAAGGGAAAAAAACCCAGGATTAAATGGAACATTTTAACAGATCATAAAAATCGAGGTGGAATGGGTTTACCCCATTTTTAGGTTTACTACAAGGCCACAGCTTTTATATGGATAAAAGACTGGATGGATCTACAAGATGCCAAAAATGCTGGCATTAGGGAGCAGATCTGAGGATGGGCTGGCATGCCTATATGTTCTATGATAAAGCAAAATAGATAAAGATTTCACAAACCATTACATCAGGAAATCGCTTTTGAAAGTTTGGGAAGATTACAAGTTTAGAAACATTAGGCAAACTGCCCACCTGGGTTTCCCCTCAAGAAGCTTTCTTTGATAGATGGACCAAATCTGATAAATGGCTTCGATATGAGGGAAAATAATTGAGAGGGCAAAATCGAATAGTCTTCAGCTTAAATCAAGAGACAAGTTGGAGCAAGAAGGAACAGTTCTTAACTGGTTTCCTTACAGGCAGTTAAATGAAAGGTTTCAGATGGATTTAAAGACATATGGAATTGAAATAAAGGAGAAGGTTGGAGTGATAAAAAAAATTTTTGAAAACCCTCCCATTTACTAGCCCAAAACACTCAGGAAATATTGCAACAGGAGAAGTATGAAGAAATTGTTAAAGCAGTAATGATCTCGTGGGCACAGAATATTGGTCATACAATTCAACTGGATTCTTGGGAGCAGAGTTGGAAAAAAACAAACAAATTTACGGTGGCCCAGAATCTAAAAGAGAACTATTATAAAATGTTTTATAGATGGTATTTGACACCAGATAAATTACAAAAGATTTACAATTCAGGGAAAGGGCTTTGTTGGAAATGTTTAAAAAAGGTGGGTACGATATATCATATGTGGTGGACATGCCCAAAGGTCAAGAAATATTGGATTGAGATACATAACAGGATTTGTGAAATAATGAAGCTACAATTTCCTATGATTCCTGAATTGTATTTGTTAAATATGACAGATTTAGTAGACGGTGTGAATATAAAGAAATATTGGAGAATATTATTATATATAACAACAACTGCACGTATTGAATACGCTAAGGTATGGAAAACACAGCAAATACCTACAATAGAACAATGGTGGGGCACCTTGATTGAAAATAAAAATGCTGACATAGTCTCTCAAAGACTGAAAGGGAAATCAGATGATGAAATTCAGAAAGAATGGCAAATTGTAGGTGATTGCTGGGTGACCTTTGATAGAAGTCTATAATTCATGGTAATATGTGGAAAAATTTCATTATGATGATTACGGCAGATATCATGAAGCAGGAATATGGTGATGGAAATGCTATGTAATAACGTGTAAAATGGCTGAAAAATGCAGTACAATGATATAACAATGTTAAGAGATTTTGAAAATGAAGTCTAGATCAGTTTGGAAGATACAAGAAATAATTCATGTGAAATAGCAATAATAAATGGTTGTTTTAATTGTGAAACTTTAATAAAATGATATTATAAAAAAATGGAATAACAAGATAACATTATTAAAACAACAATATTCCTAAATATTACAAAATATTACACTTTTTTAAAAAAAGTACAATTTATGTATTTTTATATGTCTATATATATCCACACATATCCATATATATATATATATATATATGTATATATACATCCACATATCTATCTATCTATATATATATATATACACACACACACACACACATATAGCTACACACATTTATATATATACGAAAATCACACCTATCATTATACAAGTTTTACAAATTAAAGTACAATTATTTATTATTACCAATATTCCAAGTCCTATTTCCCTATCAAACTTTCTCACATATTATACCTTTATATTTATATAAAGAAGAAAGAACAATATTATGAAAATTACAACTAAAATTCCAACTATAATTAAGATAGAAATTAAAATAAGATTAAGATTAAAATTAAGATAAGATTTATAAAATTATTACAATTATTT
>CAOLHI010007154.1:0-12013 GCA_948474755.1 Ctenosaura bakeri
TTTGGGGGGGGTTCCCCTTTTGGGGGGGTTTTTTTTTGGGGGGGGAAAAGGGGCCCCCCGGGGGGGGGGTTTTTTTCCCCCCTTTTTTTCCCCCCCCCCTTTTTTTTGGGGGGGGGGGTTTTTTTGGGGGGGGGGTTTTTTTCCCCCCCCCCCTTTTTTTTTTTTTGAATTTGGGGTTTTAAAAGGGGGGGAAAAAAAAAAAAAAAAGTTTTTTTAAAAAAGGGTTTTTTTTAAAATTTTTTTTGGGGGAAAGGGAAAAAAATTTTTTTTTTTAAAAAGGGTTTTTTAAAATTTTTTAATTAAAAAAAGGGTTTAAATTTTTCCCCCGAGGGAAAAAATTTTTTTTCCCCTTAACCCTTTTAAAAAAATTTTCCCCCCCCCCCCTTTTTTTTTTTTTTTTAAAATTTTTAAAAAAAAAAAAAAATTTTTTTTTTTAAAAAAAAAATTTTTTTTTTTAAAAAAGGGGGGTTTTTTGGGGGTTTTTTCCCAAAAAAAAACCCCCAAAAAAATTTTTTTTTAAACTTCCCCAAAAAATTTTTTTTTTTTTTTTTAAACCCCGGGTTTTCTTTTTAAAGGGGGGTTTTAAAAAAAAAAAACCCCCTTTTTTTTAAAAAACCCCCAAAAAAAAACCCCCCCCCCAAAAAAAATTTAAAAAAATTTAAGGGCCCCAAAAAAAAAAAAAAAAAAAAGGGGTTTTTTTTTTAAACAATTTTTTTCCCCCCCTTTTTTTTTAAAAAAATTTAAAAAATTTTTTCAAAAAAAACAAAAAATTTCCCCCCCCCTTTTTTAAAAAATTTTTTTTGTTTCCCCCTTTTTTAAAAAAAAAAGGAAAAAATTAATTTTTTAAATTTTTTGGGGAAAAAAAAAAATTTTTTTTAAAAAAAACCCCTTTTTTTTTCCCCGGGGGGGTTTTTCAACCCCCCTTTTGGTTTTAAATTTTAAAAAATTACCAAAAAAATGTTTTTAAATTTTAAAAATTTTGATTTAAAGGGTTTTTTTAAAAACCCGGGGTTTTTCCCTTTTCTTTTAAAAACTTTTATTTTCCCCCCCCGTTTTTTAAAAGGGAAAAACCCCCGGGGGGTTTCCCTTTCGTGGGGGAGGGAAAAAACCCTTTTTCCCCCGGGGGGCCCGGGCCCCAAGGGGAAAAAAATTTTTAAAAAAAAACCCCCCCCAAAATTTTTTTTCCCCCCCCAAAAAAAACCCCGGGGGGGGGGAAAAAAGGGGGAAAAAGGAAAAAAAACCCCCCCCTTTTTTTTCGGAAAAACCCCGGGGGGGAAAAAAAGGGGGGGTTTTGGGGGGGGGGTTTTAGGTTTTTTTTCCCCCCCAAAAAAACCCCCCCCCGGGGAAAAACAAAAGCCTAAAAAAAATTTTTTTAAAAAAAAAAATTTTTAAAAAAAATTTTTTTTTTTAAAAAAATTTTTTTTAAAAAAAAAAGGGGGAAAAAAAATTTTTTACCCCCAAAATTTTTTTTCCCCCTTTTTGGGGAAAAAAAACCCCCCCGGGGGGTTTTAAAGGGGGGCCCCCCCCCCCCCCCGGGAAAAATTTTTTCCCTTTTTCCCCCCCCTTAGGTTTAAAAACCCCCCTGGAAAATTTGGGGGAAAAAAAAAAAATTTTTTGGTTTGGCCGGGGTTTTTTTTTGGGGGCCCGTTTTTTTTAAAAAAAAAAGGGAAAAAGGGGGGGCCCCCCAAAAAAAAAAAAGGGAAAAATTTTCCCCCAAAAGGGAAAAAGGGGGGGGGAAAAGGGGGGGAAAAAAAAATTAAAAAAATTTAAAAAGGGAAATTTTTGGTTTTAAAAAAAAAAAAATTTTTTTTTTAAAACCCCCAAAAAAAAAAATTCCCAAATTAAAAAAAACCCCCCGGTTTTAAAAAAAATTTTTTCCCCGGGGGGTTTTTTTTTTTAATTTTTCCCCAAAAAACTCCGGGAAAAAAATTTTTTTTTAAATTTTTGGCCCCAAAACCCCCCCCTTTTTTTGGGGGGGAAAAAAAAGGTTTTTTTTTTAAAACAATTTTAAAACCCCCTTTTTTTTTTAAAAAATTTTTAAAAAAATTTTTTTAAACCCTTTTCAAAAACAAAATTTTTTTTTTAAAATTTTTTCCAAAAAAAAAGGGGGGGGTTTTTTTTTTTGGGGTTAAAAAATTTTTTTTTTTCCCTTTTTTTTACTTTCCCTTTTTTAATTTTAAAATTTTTAAAAAACATTTTTTTTTTAAAAAAAAAAAAGGAGTAAAAATCAGGGGAAACCCTTTTTTTTTTTTTTTTTTTTTTTATTGGGTTTTTCAATTTTTTTAAAAATTTTAAAAACCCCCCTTGCCTTTTAAACAAAAAAATCCCTTTTTTTTTTTTTGGCCCCCCTTTTAAAAAAGGTTTTGGGGGCCCCTTCCCCCAAAAATTTTTTTTATTTTTTTTAAAAATTTTTTTTTTTTCCCCTTTTTCCCCCCCCGGGGCCCCCCCCCAAAAAAAAAAAAACAAAAATTTTTTTTTAAAAAAAATTTAAAATTCCCCCTTTTCCCCCCCTTTTTTTCCCCCAGGCCTTTTTTTTTTTCCCCCCTTTTTTAATTTAAGTTTTGGGCCGGGGCCCCCCCCCGGGAAACCCCCCTTTCCCGGGTTTTTTGGGGGGGGGCCCCCCAAAAAGGGGAAATTTTTTTTTGGGTGTTGGGTTTTTGGTTTTAAGGGCCCCCCCCAAAGGCCCTTTTTCCCCCTTTTCCCCCCCCCCCCCCCCCCCCTTTTTTTTTTTTAAAAAAAACCCCCCAAACCCACCCCCCCCTTTTTTTTTAAAAAAAAAAAATTTGCAGGGGAAAAAGGGAAATTTTTTCCCCGGGGGGGGGGCCCCCCCAAAATTTTTTAAAAATTTTTTTTTCCCGGGGGGGAAAAAAAAACCCCCTTTGTTTTTTTCCCTTTTGGGGGGGGGGGTTTTTTTTTTGGGGGGGCCCCGGGGGGCCCCCCCCCCCCCCCCCCCCCCCAAAAATTTCCCCCCTTTTTTTTTAAAAAAATTTTTTTTTTTTTTTTTTAAAAACCCCCGGGGGGGGGGGAAAAAAAGGGGGGGAAAAAAAGGGGGGCCCCTTTTTAAAAAGGGGGGAAAAAAAGGGTTTTAAAAAAAAGGTTTTTTTGGCAAAAAGGGCCCAAAAGGGGGGGGGGGGGGGAATTTGGGGCCCCCAAAAAAAAACCCCCCCCGGGGCCCCCCCCCCAAACCCCCGGGGAAAAAAACCCCGGGGGTTAAAAAAGGGGGGGGTTTTGTGGTTTCCCCCCCCCCCCCTTTTCCCCCCCTTTTTTTTTTAAAAAAAAAACTTTTTCTTAAAAATTTTTTTTTTCCCCCCCTTTTAAGGTTTTTCCCCCCCCCCCCCCCCCAAAAAAAAAAAAATTTTTCCCCCCCGGGGGGGGGGAAAACCCCCCCCCTTTTTCCCCCCCCTGGAAACCCCGGGGGGTTTCCCCTTTTTTTTTGGGGGGGGTTTTTTTCCTTGGGGCCCCCCCCCAACCCCCCCGGGGAAAGGGGGGGGGGGGTTTTTTTAAGGGCCCCCCCCGGGGGGCCCCGGGGGTTTCCCCTCCCCAAACCTTTGGGGGGGGGGGAAGGGGGGGTTGGGGTTTTTTCCCCAAAAAAACCCCCAAGGCCCGGGGGGGGGGGGGGTTTTTCCCCCAACCCAAAAAAAGGGGGGGGGGGTTTCGGGGGGCCCCGTGAAAGGGGGGGTTTGGGAAAAAATTTTTTTTCCCCAAAAAACCCTTTTTTTTTCCCAAAAAATTTTTTTTTTTTAAAAAAAAAAAAAAAACCCCCCAAAAAAAAAAATTCTTGGGGGGGGTTTTTTTAGGAAATTTTTTTTAAAAAATTTTTTTGCCAAAAACCCGGGTTTTCCAAAAAAAAAAAATTTTTTTTTTTTAAAAAAAAATTTTTCCCCTTTTTTTTTTTAAAAAAGGGAAAATTTTTTTTTTTTTTAAAAATTTTTTTTTAAAAAAAAAAGGGGGGTTTTTTTTTTTGGGTTTTTTTTTTTCCCCTTTAAAAAAAAACCCCCCCCCCCCTTTTTTTTTTGGGGGGGCCTTTTGCTTTTTTGGGAAAAAAAGGGGGGGTTTTTTTTTGCCTTTTAAAAAAAAAGGGGGAAAAAAAAATTTTTTTTTTTTATTTTTAAAAAAAATTTTTTTTTCCCCCAAAAATTTTTTTTTTCCGGGTTTAAAAACCCCTTTTTTTTTTTAAAAGGGGGAAAAAACCCAAAAAAAATCTTTTTTTTTTTGGGGGTTTTTTTTTGGGTTTTTAAAACCCGGGGGGGTTTTTTTTTTTTAAAAAGGGGAAAAAAAAAAAAACCCCTTTTTTTTTTTTTAAATTTTTTTTTAAAAAAAAAAAAGGGGGGGTTTTTTTTTTTGCCTAAAAAATCCAAAAAAAACCTTTTTTCCCCCCCCCCTTTTTCCCCAAAAAATTTTTTTTTAAAAACCCCCTTTTTTTTCCCCCCCCCTTTTAAAATTTTAAAGGGGAAAAAAAAAGGGGGGTTTTTTTAAAAAGGGGGCCCCCCTTTTAAAAAAAATTTTGGGAATTTAAATTTTAACCCCAAAAAAAAAGGGTTTTTTGGGGGGAAAGGGTTTTTTTAATTTTTTTTTTAAAAAAAAATTTTCCCCTTTTTAATTTTTTTAAAATTTTTGAAAAAATTAAAAATTTGGGGATTTTTCCCCCTTTTTTTTTTTTTTTTCAAAATTTTTTTTAATTTTGGAATTGGGGGGGTTTTTTTTTTTTTTTTAAAAAAAAAATTTTTTTTTTTTCCAAAAAAGGGGGCCTTTTTTAAAAAAAAAGGGGGGTTTTTTTTTTTTTTAAAATTTTTTTTTTTGGGAAACCCAAAAAAACCCTTTTTTTTTGGAAAATTTTTTTTTTGGGGGGCCCCCAAAAAAGGGCCCCCTTTTTGGGGAAAAAGGGGTTTTTCCCCCCCCTTTTTTTTAAAAAAGGGGGAAAAAAAAGGGTTAAAAATTTTTAAATTTTTTTCCCAAAAATTTTGGGCCCCCTTTTTCCCCCCCAAAACCCCCGGGCCCCCAAAAAAAACCCCCCCCCCCAAAACCCCCCCGGGAAAAAACTTTTAACCTTTTTAAAAAAAAACCCTTTTAAACCCTTTTTTTAAACCCCTTTAAAAAAAAAAGGGGGTTTGGGGCCCCCTTTTTTTTAAAATTTTTGGCTTTTTCCCCCCCCCCCTTTTTGGGGGGGGGGGGGGGGGGGGCCCCCCCTTTTTCTTTGGGGGAAAAAAATTTTTTTTTTTTCCCCCCCCGGGGGGGGGGGGGGGGGGGGGGAAATTTTTTAAAATTTTTTTCCCCCCCCGGGGGGCCCCCCCCAAAAAAAAAAAAAAAAAAAAAGGGAAAAAAAAAAGGGGGAAAGGGGGGGGGGGTTTTTTTTTTTTGGGGGAGGGAAAAAAAACCCGGGGGGGGAAAAAATTTTCCCCCCAACCCCCGGGGGGTTTTTTTTTGGGGCCCCCCCCCCCCCCCTTTTTTTCCCCCCCCGGCCCGGCCCCTTTTCCCCCCCCCGGGGGGGGCCCCCCCCAAAAAGGGGGGGGTTTTTCCCTTTTAAAAAGGGGGAAAACCCCCTTTTGGGGGTTTAAAAAAAGCCCTTGGGGGGTTTTCCCCCCCCGGGGGGGGGGGGCTTTTTTTGGGAAAAAAGGGGGTTTTAAAAAAAAAGGGGGGGGGAAAAAAGAAAAGGGGAAAAAAAAAAAATGGGCCAAAACCGGGGGGGGGAAAACCCCCCCCCCCAAAAAACCCCCCCCCTTTTTTTCCCCCCCCCAAAAAAAATTTTAAAAATTTTTTAAAAAAAAAAGGCCCCCCCCCCTTTTTTGGGTTTTTTGGGGGGGGGGCCCCCTTTTTTTTGGGGGGGTTTTTTTTAAAAGGGGCCCCCCGGGGGGGGGGGGGGTTTTAAAAACCCCCTTTTTTTTTTTCCAAAAACCCCCCCTCCCTTTTGGGGGGGTTTTTTTTTTTTTTTCCCCTTGGTTGGGGTTTTTTTTTCCCCCCCCCCCCCCCTTTTGGGTTTTTTTTTTCCCCAAAGGGGTTTTTTTTCCCCTTTAAAACCCCCCCTTTTTTTTTTTGGGGGGGGGGGAAAAAACCCCCCTTTCCGGGGAAAAAAAAAGGGTTTAAAGAAAGGGGTTTTTAAGGGGAAAGGGGGAAAACCAAAAAAAAAAAGGGGTTGGGTTTTCCTTTTTTCCCCCCCCCCAAAAACCCAAAAGGGGGTTTTTTAAAAAAGAATCGGGGGGAAAATAAAAAGGAATTTTTTTCCCCCCCCTTTTTTTTTTTTTTTCCCGGGGGGAAAAAAAAAGGGGGGTTTTTTAAAAAAACCCCCGGGGGAAAAATTTTTTTTCCCCAAAAAAAAAAAACCCGGGGCCGGGTTTTTTAAAAAAACCAAAAAACCCCCCCCAAAAAAACCCCCCCCCCCCAAAAAAAATTTTAAAAAAACCCCCCTTTTTTCCCCTTGGGGAAGGGGTTTTTCCAAAATTTTTTTAAAAAATTTTTTTTAAAAAAATTTTAAAAAAACCCCCCCTTTTTAACCCCCCCCTTAATCTTTTTCCCTGTCCTTTTTTTAAATTTTTAAAAAAAAGGTTTTTTTTGGGGGGGGAAAAAAAATTTTTTAAAAAAAAAAAAAAAATTTTTTGGGGTTTCCCTTTTTTTTAAAAAAATTTTCCCAAAACCCAAAAATTTTTGGGGGGTTGGGGGAAAAAAAAAATTTTGGGAAAAATTTTTGGGGGTTTTTCAGGCAAACGGGGAAAAAAAAAAAAAACCCCCGTTTCAACCCAAAATTTAATTTTTTTTTTTAAATTTTTTTTTTTGGGGGGGGTGGGGGTTTTTTTTTTTTTTTCCCCCCAAAAGGAAAAAAATAAAACCCCAAAAAAAATTTTTTTTTTGGGGCCCCCCAAAATTTTTTTTTTCCTTTTAAAAAATTTTTTTAAAATTGGGAAAAATTTTTTTAAAAAAATTTTTTTTTTTAAAAAAAACCCCCCCCCCTTTTTTTTAAAAAAAAAATTTTCCCCAAAAAAAATTTTTTTTTTTTAAAAAAAATGTTCCCTTTTAAAAAGTTTTTTTTTAAAAAAATTTTTTTGGGGGGGAAAAAATTTCCCCCAAAAAAATTTTTTTCCCCTTTTTTAAAAAAAAAAAAATTTTTTTTATTTTTTTGGGGGGGGGGGGGGGGGGCCCCAAAAAAACCCCCCTTTTTTTAAAAAAAAATTTTTTTTTTTTAAAAAAAAAAAAGGAAAACCCCTTTTAAAAAACCCCCCCCCCCCCCCCCCCCGGGGGGGGGGGGGGTTTTTTTTTTCCCCGGGGGGGGTTTAACCCCCTTTTAAAAAAAACCCCCCAAAAAAAAAACCCCCCCCCCCCGCCTTTCCCCCCAAAGGGGTTTTTTTGGGGGTCCCCAAAAAATTTTTTTTTCCCCCCTTAAAAAACAAAACCAGGCCCTTTTTTTTTTTTCCCCCCCCCCCTGGGGAAAAAAAGGGGCCCCCGGGGTTTTAAAATTTTTTCCCCCGGGGGCCCCCCCCCTTTTTCCCCCCCCAAAAAAGGGAAAAGGGGGGGGGCCCCTTTTTGGGAAAAATTTGGGGGGGTTTTTTTTGGTTTAAAAAAGGGGAAAAATTTTTTTCCCCCCCCTTTTTTAATAATGTGTACTGTGGTTAGATAAAGAGGCCAAGAACACGTACAGATAACAGAAGCTATTTACTTCTAGAACAAAAAAGAACGGACCTTACGGAAAACTTCAAAGATATAACAGTGATTAAAAATGCTGAATGAATGTGTGTGTAAAATGCTTTAAACAATGTTGTTTTTTAAATATTTCTTTGATTTGGAGGCAAAAATGTGTTGTTTAAAACATGCCTTTTTCCCCCTTTAACTGCTACCTCACAGTAGCCACTCCATCAGGACATAGACAACAGAGACATGTTCTGTCCACAGTTAGTTTAAAAATAAATATGAATTAGTAAGAGAAAAGCATGAGCCTTGAAGTTACAGGTATATACTATAAATAAATCCCCAAAAACAGGGGGAAATATCCTGTACTTTCATTTAAACCAAGGGTGTCAAACTCAATTTCATTTTGGGGGACGCATCAGTTTTATGGTTGCCCTCAAAGGGGCCCAAATTTGGGTATCTGTAAGGTTATATAAATGTATCTTCTCTTTTTTATTAAATAACTGCCTCTGCATTTGATTATTACTGGTTTTAGTAATAATCTGTGCCACTTTTTCCCCCCCAGCCCTTCCTTGTGCCTCTTTCAGTCCCCCAGACCCTCATGCCTTTTTCTGCTCCCCTCTCTCCTGTGCCTTTTTCTCCCCCTTTTTGCCCTTCTCTGTATTTGGGAGCCCGACCCCCACTTTACACCAAAACCCCCCAGGGCGGGGGCCCCCAAGGGGGCACAATAGCCAGCACTCGCAATCTAATTCTACTTCTGACTGCTCCTCTGTCCAACTCTCATAACCATGTGCTGAGCGTTGCCAGGGAAAACCTCAAAAGCAAGACTCGGACAGAGGAGCAGTCAGAAGTAGAATGGATTCCGAGTGTTGGCTGCTGGGCCCCTCTTCAAAATGCCAGCAGCCGGGGGCCCGGGGAATTTTGTGGATCAGGCTCACCGGGCAGGGTAGGAGTACGGCGGCTGCAGGAGAGGTCCGGGGGTCACATGAAATGGTATGAAGGGCTGCATTTTTCCCTCTGGGGGCCCTTTTGTTTGACACAAACTATAAACTATAGTAATATTTTCATGTTTTCATCCAAAATATTAAATCAGCATCTATTTATTTTATGCAAAAACCATTTCTTTTCACGGCTTTTAGGATGAGCTTCCTCCTATTTGGTATAGGGTAAAGTGCTTTCTCTGGGGAGAGAAAAAAAAGCACAGCTAGCACACAGGCTCTGCTGACAGATCACCCCCTTTTAACTTTCTCTCTGAACAGCTTCCATTCCCCCGGGTCAAAGTAAAAAAAATTGGTTTTTTTTATTCCTTCTCCCCCTCCATCTCCTTCCATGTTTTTTGCACGTGTCTTTTAGATGAACGCAGAGGCACTTTCCCAAACTGTTAGTGTTTTCATTGAAAAATAGTGTAATACTACCCTGAATAAATGAATCTATTTTACAAGATTAGATTAAAAAACTAGAGTTTGATATGGAGAAAAAAACCCCAGAATGTTTGCTTTAAAGATGTTAGCTAAACTTTTATGTAAATTTATTTTAAAACAGAAAAACATCTAAGGCTTTGCAAATTTTTAACCACCAACAGGAAGAAATATCATTCAGTCTCAGGAGCATGGATTGGGAACTGTGACAAATTTTCCCAAAAAAACCCAAAAAAACTTTTTTTCCCAGATGTAGCCTGATTCTCTGAACTGCAACAGCATAAATTTTTCCCCAAAACCACTAAGTTGAATTAAGCCTAACATTTCCTTCTAAAATTAAAATATTATTGTACATTTAACATTGGGGGATTTACTTTTGTGTAGACATGGACAAGACTGTTTTCCATATAGATTAAGAAAGTGCAATGTCAGAAAATTAAAGCTTCCTGGACCCAAAAATAACTATTCTGTTAATCAGAATCCCATGTACAAACAATTTTTCCCGGGGGATGTTGCTGTTCACCAATGGAAAAGCATTAAGGGCAAAAAACCCACAACCCTGAGATACAACAATACTACCATACTACGTGAGCTTCATGCCCAACACCTCTTGGGAACTCCCCAAAACTAAAATCCAGGCCTTCTTTGGAAAACAGAGTCATTAACAATGCTCCCCCAAAATTTATTTATTCATTTAATTTATACTCCACCTTCTTCTCAATGAATGGAACTCAAGGAGACACACAAGTAGCCAGTGGAAATGATTTTCATTATGTAGACATGCACATTCTGCTCTACATGCATAAGGTGTTTAAACAGAGTTGTGGGATTTTTAGCTATTCCAACTTGTTAAGGGCAATTGACAAAGAGAAAAATAGTATCAATTAATTTTAAAAAACAGATTGTGAAAAAAAAACAAACAAGGTATTTAAAAAAAATAGAACATTATTACTACATGACAGTAGTAGTTTTAAAATATAACCAATTTCATCTTAGTGGGATAAAATTATAAAAAAACCTTGAAATCAAAATAAGTTGTTGTTTTTCAAAACCCCTTTCAGTAAAATAGAAAATTTTAAAAACTGGTTTGTCTTCCCTCCCAAATAAAAAAAAGTAATCTTAGATGCTTTTACCCATTAAAAAAAATATGAGGGAATAATTTAGCCTTTCCATTGTATATTTTTAAAAAACCAAAGGGTTTTTGGAAAGGGCAAGGCCCAAAAAAGGCCCATTTTGAGTTTAAGGGAAAAGGGGGGTTTTAAACCATTTCCCCTTTTTCCCCGTTTTTTGCCTTAAAAAGCCCCCTTTAAAAAGGAAGGGAAAAAAAAAATTCTGCTCCTTATCCCAAGATCTGCTTTATAAAGGGACTCTTTATCTAATTTTCTTTATTTTTTATTTTTTTTTAAATGAAAACTCCATTAAAGTATTTTCAATAACAAGTAATTAGCCCGTTATTGATCCTTTTTTGATTTGGTGGTAATTTTTAAATTTAAAACTGAAGCATATTTTTTGTATTTAGTTCACCAGAATCACTACAACATAGCACTTGGATTTCATGGCTAAAATACCCCAAAAAATTTTTTTTTGGAAAACCCCTTTTTAAAATTTTTTTTCCGGGTTTTTTTAAAAAAAAAAATTTTTAAATTTTTTTTTTTTTTTTAAAAAAAATTTTTTAAAAAAAAAAAAAAAGGGGGGGGGTTTTTTTAAAATTTTTAAATTTTTTTACAACCTTTTTTTTTTTTTTTTTTTCCAAATTTTTAAAATTTTTTAAAAAAAAAAAAAATTTTTTTTTTTTAAAAATTTTTAAAAAAAAACCCCGGAAAAAAAAAAAATTTTTTTTTTTTAAAAAAATTTTTTTGGGGGGGGGAAAATTAAAAAAAAAAAAAAATTTTTTCTTTTAAATTTTAAAAAAAAGGGGGGTTTTAAAAGGGGGTTTCCCCCAAATGGGAAAAAAAAAAGGGTTTTTAAATTTTTTAGGGTTTTTTTTTTTGTTTTTAAAGGGGGGGAAAAAAAAAATTTTTAAAAAAAAAAGAATGGGAAATTTTCCCCCCCTTTTTTTTTTTTTTAAAAAAAATTTTAAAAAAATTTTAAGGAAAAAAAAATTTTCCCCCCCCCAAAAATTTTTTTTTTTTAAAAAATTTTTTTTAAATTTTTTTTTTAAAATTTTTTTTTTAAAAAATAAATTTTTTTTTTTTTGGGGGGGTTTTTTTTTTAAAAAATTTTAATTAAAAATTTTTTTTCGGAAAACCCCCCCCCCAAAAAAAAAAAAAAAAAAAAAAAATTTAAAAAAAAAAAACCCCCAAAAAAAATTTTTTTTTTTTTTCTTTAAAAAAAATTTTTAAAAAAATTTTTTTAAAAAAATTAAAAAATTTTTTTAAAAAATTTTTAAAAAAAAGGGGGCCCCAAAAATTTAAAAAAAGGGGGGAAAGGGGGAAAAAAAAACCCCCAAAACCCCTTTTAAAATTTGGGGTTTTTAAGGGGGGGGGTTTTTTAAAAAAAAAAGGGGGGGGCCCCCCCCTTTTTTTTTTTCCCCCCCAAAAAAACCCCCCCAAAAAAAAAAAAAAAAAAAAAAATTAAATTTAAAAAAAAATTTTAAAAAACTTTAAAAATTTTTGGGGACCCTTTTTTGGGGAAAAAGGCCCGGGAAAAAAAAAACCCCCCCCCCCCCCCGTTTTTGCCTTTTCCCCCCCCCAAAAAGGGGTGGGGGGGGAAAGGGGCCCCCCCCCCCCAATTTTTCCCCGGGGCCCCCGGGGGGGGAAAAAAAACCCCCCCCGGGGGTTTTTCTTTGGGGGCCCCCCGGGAAAAAAAGGGGGGGGGGGGGGGATTTTTCCCCCCCAAAACCCCGGGGGGAAAAGGGGGCCCCCCAAAAAAACAGGGGGGGGGCCCCCCAAAAAAAGGGGGGGGGGAAAAAAGGGGAAAAAGGGGGGGGGGGGTTTTTGGCCCGGGGGGGGGCCCCCAAAAAGGGGGTTTTTTTTAAAAAA
>CAOLHI010007155.1:0-17501 GCA_948474755.1 Ctenosaura bakeri
GACTACAGCCCTGCCCTCTCACTTAATTGGGAATAAACACCACTGGGTTCAGTGTAACCTAAATTTCGACAAGACACGCATATGATTATCCTCTCCTTCAGCTTGACTTACTTCACAGGGTTGTGGTGAAAATAGCATGGGGTAACACCCATATGTATCAGACTGAATTGCCTTGAGTATAATTCCAATGCAAATAAATTAACGACATGTGAGACAGGATGAGGGTGAAGGACTTTAAAGTTCAGCAGGGTTGGAACAGAAATCCACTCAGCGTTATCCAATGTGGTCACTGAGATTTTTCTGGAAAGTTTAGAAGCAGGGCACGAGGAGAGCAGCTTGCATGCATACTTATTATGATCTTGACTAATTTATATTTTAAGCTGCCTTGGGTCCCATATTGGGATAAAGGTGAGATATGCATAAAATAAAATAAAATGCAAGATTTCCAACCAATGCTTTCTCATAAGTGCTCAAGTTGTCTAACAATCTTAATAAAACCACACATTTAAATGATATGTGACAGATGCCTGAAGTCACCAACATGAAATACTTAAGATAATAAATTACAAATCTCTACTAAAGACAACAGAACAAAGAAATAGCAGATCATAAATCAATTCCTCATTTAATGGTTTATTTATTTATAATATTTAGCAATCTGCCCATTAGGGCTTCAAAAGTAATGAACAATAAAACAGATAAATGTATATTCTAAAGACAGCTGAAAAACCATTGCCAATGCCAGTTTTAAAAACCAACCAAAGGTTCTACAAAATAATATAGTTTGGTCGCCTACTTAAAGCTCCACGGGAGTGTAGCTACTTCCCTCGGGAGGGAGCCCCACAATCAAGGAGCTGCAAGAGAGAAAACTCTGGATAGCCAAGCTCTGACTTGGTTGTATGCATCGAGCAACACTCTTGCAGTGATGGTACACAGGACAAGGCCTTCTTTATTCTCTGGAAGGTTGTACAAAACAGAGGTGGTCTCAGCTGATGCCTGAAAGACAAGAATGTGGAGAAGAAATAAGATTTAGTAAGAGGGAGTTCCATAACTTGGGTGCTGCCACCAAAAAAGCCCTACAGACATGATTCTGTCTCCAGTGTCGTCGTTATTCTGAATTTCACTTAGGCCATTTCTGCACTACACTCTTCTAGCATGATTATTCCACTTTCACCATCCTACGGAATCCTGGAGCTGGCCCCTCCCTAAGCTGCAAGCCCCAGGATTCCATAGGATGGTGAAAGTGGAATCATCGCGCTATGAGAGTGTCGTGCAGAAACGTTCATAGTTTGGGAGCATGCACACACCTACTGCTGCGTCCCTTTTGTTTGTAAATGGGGGGGCAGTGTTGTCCAGCAGCACTGCTTCACAGACCCCCTGTGAGGGTTCTGCAGACCCCCAAGGGTCCCCAGACCCCAAGTTAAGCACCACTGACCTGTGCCAGTGTTTTATGATAATTATCTTCCCCAGATTCAGTCTCCTGTACCTTTTTTTAATTATTATTATTATTATTATTAAAAAATAATTTTTTATTAAACATACAATTCTTCCAAATCACAATTAACAATACAAAACAATACATACACATATACAACTAAACATTACATATACATCCTATTATCATATTTACTTAACATACTCCCTCATACACAAACATATATACCATTACAAATATATACCCATTTCTAATTTCTTCTTTTTAATAATCCAAAAGGTGGTGCAGTCTTCATTTCCTGCACCCCCTTTACAAACTGACGATACTTCCGATTTCTATCTTCCATCTTCCATGCGTACCAGTCTTCCATACATAACCCATTCCTCCTCCACCATACATTCCCTAACTTCTTTTTCCTTCCATTGAGTGCAACTCTCCTCTACTTATCCTCCTGCTCATTTTAGTTTTAATTTTACAGTTACCGCCTTATCTGTATTCTACTCTACTTATCCTCTTAACTATAATTCTTATCTTACATCTTACTTTAATTCTAATCCTAATAAATCCTCTTTATCTGTTTCTTTTTTCCACTGCTCCTTATTTCAGCTTCTTCATATTTTTTCATTAAATCAATTTAATTGTACATACCTACCAATGCAATTTCCCCCCAATACTCTTCCCAAACTCCTTTTAATATATCCCATTCCCGGTTAAATGTTTCTTTTGACTTATCCTTTAAATACAAAGTTAATTTGTCCATTTCTGCGAATTCATATACTTTCTGTAACCATTCTTCTATCTGGGGTATATTCTCTGTCTTCCAACGTTTCGCAAATGTAATCCTTGCCGCATATATCATGTAGCATATAATTCTTAAATATTTTCCTCTAACTTTCTTATCTAACCCATCCAAAATGTTAAGAAGATATATTTCCGGGGAGATTGCAAATTTAATTTTAAATATTTTCTCTATTTGCTCATGAATCTGTAACCAAATTTTTTTAGCTTTTTTACATTTCCACCACATGTGGAAAAAAGTTCCTGTTTCTTGACATTTCCAACATTTAATTGCTTTCTTATTTTTATTCATTTTAGAGATTCTAACTGGGGTTAAATACCATCTATAGTAAATCTTATAAAAATTCTCCTTTATATCATAACATCTAGTGAAATCTTGATTTACTTTCCAAGCACTTTGCCACTGCTTCAAGGTAATTGTATGACCTATATCCTGAGCCCATTTTATCATATTTGTTTTAATTATCTCTTGCTCAAATTCTAGACTTAACAATAATTTATAAATCTTACTTAAAGGTTTTTCTACTCCTGGTTTCATTATTTTATCAAATTCATTTTCTTCTAAAGTTATCCCTTTATCCTTCATATCCTCTTTATATTTCTCTGCCATTTGTCTATGAAGTAGCCAATGAGTTGAGAAGCCATCTAATATCAATTCTTCCCTATTTTTTAATCTAATCTTGTCTCCTACTCCTTTTGTTATATCCTTATATGTTGACCATTCTTTTGTTCTTATTTTCTCTAAGCTATAAAAAGCTTCATGAGGTGAAGTCCAATGTGGTATTTTTAGATATAATTTCCCCCTAAATTTTAACCATATTCTTAAAATTGCCTTTCTAATATAGTGGTCCATAAGTACCCTATTATTTCAATATTTATCGTACCAAATATACGCATGCCAGCCGTAATATAAATTGAATCCCTCTACGCTTAGTAGTTTTGCATTTTCCAATAAGACCCACTCCTTCAGCCAAACTAACGTGGCAGCTTCATAGTATAATTTTAGGTCTGGCATGCTTAGACCACCACCTAATTCTAGGTTTCCTTGCGTTCCATATAAATGTACTAAGATCCTGTTCCCACCTTTAAAATGCTTTATCATTCATCATTATCGGTAAATTTTGAAATAGGAACAGTATCTTCGGCAGTATATTCATTTTTATCACGGAAATTCTCCCTAATAGAGATAAATTAAGCTTTTCCCATTTTTTCAAATCCTCTTTTATTTCTTTCCAAATTCTTTTGTAATTATTTTCAAATAATTCTGAATTATTTTTCATTATTGTTATTCCCAAATACCTTACTTTTTTTACCATTTTAAACCCTGTATTATTCATTAATTCTGTTTCTTATATTTGCACCATATTTTTTGTAATCATTACTGATTTATCTTTATTTATATGTAGGCCCGCTATTTGTCCAAATTCTTTCATTATTTCCATAAATGGTTTTATACTTTTTTTTTGGGTCTTCTAATATTATAACCATGTCATCCGCAAACGCCTGAATTTTAAATTCATGCCCTTTAATCTTCATTCCCTTATTTCCTCATCATTTCTAATTTTGGTAGTTACCATTTCTAAGCACATAATAAATAACAATGGTGAAAGTGGGCATCCCTATCTCGTACCTTTGTTAATCTTAAATGAATTTGATTTTCCCCATTTATTAATAAACATGCTTTTTGATCAGTCTCCTGTACCTTTAATGGTTCTGCAGAAGCAAGAATTGCAGCAGGTGCTCTTTGCCATACAACCAAGTAGCCAGCAAAGCCTGCTGAAATTCCTTCTCCTACGCAACCATTAAAGGTACAAGACCTCTCTGTAGTTATTATGCTGCCAACCCTATCCACTCATATAGGAGAGTCAAAGTTGGTTGGTCTGCGTCAAGAAGACTTCATATGATTGGCTGTGTCAGGTGAGAAGACCTCATATGATTGGCTACCTAAGAAGATCCTATGGAATCTGGAGGTTTGCAATTTATGGGTGAGGCTTAGAATTCTCAGTGAGAGAGCTCTTGGGCCTGGCCAGTTGCTATGGAGCTGAGACCTAGTAGGAAGGAAGAGAGCAGTTCCCTCAAGAACCCAACTTCTACATGTTAATAACTCTGAATACAGATTGGATTGAGGAATATGGGGTTATTGGAGTTTTTTCCCAGAGGAGACGCGTGGCTCCTCTCCCTCTTCCTGCCTCCCCCCCCGTTCCTGGCCAGTGAGGTGGCCTTTGCCGGGGGGGGGGCATTGTAAATAATAAATAAATAATTTTATGGTTGGGGGTCACCACAACATGAGGAATTGTATTAAAGTGTCGTGGCATTAGGAAGGTTAAGAACCACTGATCTAGACCTTAGGAAGAACTTCCTGATGGTAAGAGCAGTTCAGTAGTGGACTACGTTCCCTGGGAGTGTTAGCTGTTACATTTCTATACCACTTATCAATGCAAAGCACTCCCTAAGTGGTCTACAATGTGGTTTTTTTTAGCTAATTGTCCCTAAGGAGCAGGGTATTCATTTTACTGCCCTATGAAAGGATGGAAGGCTGAGTCAACCCGGAGCCCTGCAGGATCGAACTCACAATGTTTAACCACTGCACCAGCAGGCTCCGTGTGGTGGAGTCTCCTTCTTTGGAGGTTTTTCAACAGAGGCTGGATGGGAATGCTTTGATGGTGTGTTCCTGCATGGCAGGGAGTTGGACTCAATGGCCCTTGTGGTCTCTTCCAGCTCCATGATTCTGATACAAACAATTAGACACTGAATAGTTGTTAATGTTTGGTTGTGATGATGACAGGGATTCCAAAACACATCTGCCTTCTGGCAGGGGCCCAAATGTACTCCTGTTTGGGGTGCCAGGCAGCCACATCGGTTTTTAGGAGACTGTCTTCCACCCCATTCCCTGCATGCCAATCAGTTGGCATTCTGTACATATTGAACATGCTCAGTTCTCATTGGGCTGTTTCTGAAATTCAATTTAAATAAAGACTTGATTTCTTAACCTGTTCCTCTCCCCCAGCAAGATTTTCTGTGCAGGGTCCCCTCAAGCTTCCCACTTGTTTCTTGTTTCCCTGAAATGACTACATATGGCTCAGTTTGTCTCCATTTTACCATATGTGGATTAGTAACTGATAAGGAGTTCACTATTACTGCATAAGATTGCAATGAATTCACTTCCTTCTTTATTTCTTCACTTCTCCACTTCTCCTTCTTATTCTAGGAGGGCACAGACTAGCAAGTGTAAACCAGGAGAAGTCTCCAAAGGTGCTGCATGGTGGAAAAACTGAGTGTGATGAGCCAGTAGAGAGGGTTGAATGTTGACAGAAAAAGAAGGAAAACAAAGCGGGATGCTGGAAGAATCAATTGATTGGTAGCAGAGAGAAGAGTTTGAGAAAATCCAGATCCAAGAGAAAAGGAAAAGAATCTGTGCTACAAACTGATTATGAGCAGTCTGAGACCTACAGAAACATTTAGGTTGTCAGACTGTAGGGGAAATTTTGATTGTGAGGAATCCAAACAGAATGTGCATCCAAGAATTCACACAGAGAAACCCTATTGCTCTTTGTTGTGTGGGGAAAGCTTTAGCCAGAGCTCACACCTTCCCAGCCATCACCTGTGCTGTACCAGAGACAAATCATATGGGGACAGAGATATTGGTTAGAATTTCATCCTTCTTGCGTATCAGAGATTCCAGGCAGGAGAGCTAACGTGTAAGAACTCAAGTGGGCAGGAAAGCCTTTGACTGAAGCACACGAGGTTTAGGAAACAGCACATAGCCAAAAATCTCCACTGCTCTGCAAAGTGTGGAAAAAGCTTCCGTTGTCAGTCGCATCTGATCTGCCACCAGAGAGTCCACACAGGAGAAAAACTGTATCGCTGCTCGGAGTGCTGGAAAAGCTTCAAACAGCACCACCCCATCCTTGACCACTGGAAACTCCACACAGGTGAGAATGTTGTTACCCTGATTTCTGGGGTCCCTCGGGGGGGGAAACACTTCAATGTGCTCCAAGTGATGGGGAATGGAAGCTAGGCAGAGCATAAGCAATAGCAATGCGAGAGGCAGGGTAACCTAGTGAAGTCTTTTTACCCAGTTTTTACAGGGGTCAGGGCAAGCCAAAAACCAAACAACAAATGTCCAATGAATGATTTTATTGAATGAAAGTCTCACGTAGCAACACAATCACTCGCACACTCACTCAAGACCTATTAAGAAGCAAAAGAGAAAAAAATGGATAGGGGAATGTTGAAGGGGTTGTAGCTGGGGTAATCCTGCACCTTTTCCTGAAGTCCTTGGTCTGGGAAAAACAGCGGAGAAGTGGGGCTCAACACAGAGAGGGCTGAGGGGATTACTCAATGGGAGGAACAATGGTCTGCTGGGATGACCACGAGTGATCCAAAGAACCGCTCAAAAACTGGGACTATCCGTAGGGGAAAAAGTAATGAGAGCTAATCCTTTCCCGTGGAGAACAATGGGTGTTGCAATGGAAAACAAGCTCTATGATGGCAACACCTTTTGCACCATGAGATCACAAGGTGTTGCCAAAGTCTCAGGATCTTCGGCTACATTTGGTTGTGGTGTGACTTCGTGTAAATGGTCCTCGTTTGATAGGATATTTACTCAACTTAGGGCAAAAACGCTAGTCCTCTCTAGTCGGCTTCTCGGGGCTGAAAATCCTTTGTTTATTGTGGGCTTACACATCTTGAGGTGTCCTGGGGCTACGTGACTGGGGATTTTACTGCCCTGACCTGGGTTGCGGTTGTCGACTGTGACTGTCTACGTGCTCATCCGGTCAACCTCTCAGGCACACAGAATCATGTTTAATGTCAAAATTGTAGACCCCAGGATAGGGCTTTTCCAGTGGAGTAACAGTCTGTACAAGTGTTGTACTTCAGCTACATTTCAGTTTGTGATACACCAGAGGTCTCATATGGGATCACTGTAAAAGAAGGCACCTCCTTAGGCATCAAGATTCATTGGGATGAGGGAAAGTGTCCATGCGGATTGAGGAGGACAAGGGGAGCCAATCCCACTGCAGCTGTGTGTGGATGCCTGGAAAGGCAAGGTAAACAGCAGCTTCCTCCAGGTTCCCTTACACATGTGTATATTGTCACTTCTGAACAAAAGGTTGCCACAACATGTTGAACTGTTTCTTTTTGTGGGGTGGGAACCCATTTCTTCCCATGTTACGTCTACCTGCACTGACATGTCATCCAAAGACCCAAGAGTCCTGAAGTCCACGGATGCCTTGCTGATGTCCATCCTTTTCAGCTGATGCCTTTTTCACAGTGAGACAGTCCCAGTGGTGATACCTGGGCTTTGGAAGCCCCTTGCTGTAGATGGTCCGACAGTCCCCAACAACTTTGTCTTTCATACCCCAGTTAAAAAACATGCTTCCTTAGCAAAGGTTTCCAACATGATTTTAGATATTTAGAATTTTAGGCATGTAAACCTGTGGTTTTTCGATTTGTGACCTTGGATAGTTTAGGTAATTTGTTTTAGGCACAGTTTTCTATAATCTTGTAAATCACCCTCAGCAATTACCATAAAGGGTAAAGGAGAAACCAAAGCAAACCTGTCAACAAATAAAATTGTTTAGACCTTTCCTTCATTCGTCCTTCCTACCTTTCTCCTGTGCTCTCTTCTCCATATTTGACATTTTGAGCCTTTCTTGAAATCAAGCTGAGAGCACAAGAGACTTCCTCTGTATAAAGTTGATCCAGAGCTTGGAAAAACACTCCCTTTTGCCTCCCTAGACTCCCTCTATGCAAACGAATGAAAGATTATATTGAGTAACTGAAAAGAAATACTGTGGTTTAACTCCTTCCGGTCCTACTTGGTATGTTTCTCTCCTTTCTCTCTACAAGAAAGCCAATGAGAAAATCTTCTCTCAAATTAAATGTGATTCCTTTATAATTGAATGTCCCCCACGCATGAGACACAAGCAGCAGCATGGTGCTGAGGTTAGATGCTTTTTTTGTACAAGAGAAAAACTAGCCAACGTCTCCGAGAGATTTAATGTGGTACAGTCCCATCTTCTACAGCTTATCTTATACCAGTGATGCATGTCAGTGTTCGATGCTGAAAGAATCCTTGTGGAGGCCAGGGATTACAACCGTTGCAGAACAACAGACAATTCAAAATTCCAACCCAGAAGAGTCTGACGAGACATTAGGAATTTTCTGAGGGAAAATGGTATTTAATAAAGACTTCCTTGCAAGGTAGCAGGCTCTCCTCCACTGGAAACTTTTAAAAAAGAGTTTAGAAGGTCATCTCCCGGGTTTACTTTCTTGTCTCTTTGGTCCCCTTCCAACTCTTTGATCCCAGGAGAGCATCAGAGAGGGACAAAAGGTTTGTAGAGGACAATGGTGAACAGAGTGAGAAGAGAGACACGGTGGATGGAAGAAAGGGGGAGTACATGGGTGCGCGGAGGATAGTAGCGGAAACCAGAAATATATGGGTGGAAAATATACACATACACTCTCTGGCAGTTATTGTTATTAACAGCCCCATTCATCTTGTCAACTCAAGGGTGTGTCTTCCTTTTATGTATATGTAATTTTATTTCATTTTTAACACCAGGTTTACAGAAAAAAAACCAGAGCAACACAAAAAAGGGAGGAGGAGAAGTACATAGGATATGAACATGGGCTATGCAAATACATTAATGTAAACAGAACCTATTTCCAGAAAAAACACAGAACAAGAAACCCTGCTTTTGCACTTTTTTCCTTAACTCACATCTGTAGGCATTCCATGTCTTTGCTACTAACTGTTAGCAATACGGAGCTATCTATCACTTAAATCTTATAGATAGGCCACTATTTGTTGCCCAGTAATAATTGTGAACTATCTAATAAGCAAAACGTGAAGTGGTTTTGTGTCCCTTAACAGTAACTTTTTTCAACTGATCTTTACTTGTTATGTCTTTAAATTTTTAAACATTGTTTACAACTATTCCAGTAGAACTGAAAATAACCTATTATTTTAAATAGTCTGAACCTAGTCCAATCCAAGGTACGGACGACCTCCGTGAAAGGATGCCTTGGCCTGTTTTAACTTCCTGATGCGGAAAGGGCCTGAGTTATGTTTTCTAGATATAGTGGGATATGGCAGGAAAGAAATGTAGATAAGATAAGTCCACATTGATTGCAATAGTATTTAGCCACATGCATTTTGCTTTGACCACACCCTTTGCCTGTAACTCCACCCACTGCTAGAACGTGGTACCTGAGAGCCATCCCTAATAGCAATTGGCCCTTGCGTTATTGGATCCCTGGTTTGTTCTTTCCAGGGGAAAGTCATCTGTGACAAAATGTTTAAAACCAAGGTAAATATACAAAATTTACAATGAAACTTTAGTGATATAAAAGGGGAAGTCAAATATGATACTTCATCAAACAATAACTTGACAACTTCCAGTAGGAGGGAAAACAGTGTTGGCTACTTGGGTGGGCAGTCCAACAGCAGAATGAAACAGCCACAATCCTGTAGATAGTCCAAGGTTTGTAAAACTCTAGTAAGATCGCTTCTGGAGAAGAGGAAAAAGACTTGGTGGTTCTTGTTAGCTGGTATTCCTCCTTGTGGTCCAAACAGCCAACCGCCAGACGCATTTCGACGTTGCCATCTTCTTCAGTGGCAGGATTTTTCTCCAAATTTCTTATGCCTCCCTTTGTATATACACACACACACACACACACACACACAAATCTCCAAAAGGCATCAAAAGATTCATGGGGGTGAGGAACAGTGTCCGTGGGGAGAGAAGAAGACAAGCGTGTCCCTCCCCATATAAATGTTACGTTCACATAGAAAAGGGGCACGCATTCTAGAGCGAGGGGGCCCAAGTGATTCACACCTACCATTATTATGTGAAATTTTGTAATTGTGTGACCGTTCTCTCTCTGTGGGCAGAGACTCCCAATGAGATGGACTATCTCCATAGGGTTTTGCCTTTGAACACAAAATGAGGAGGCAGGGATTGCTTGCCACTAAGATGCCGTTCTCAGTCATATTCCCTTTTTTGTGACTTCCGTGTGCCTTGTAACTGTCACAAAGTAGAATGTCTTGAATTTTTCCTCGGCAAGTGTCAAAGAGTTGACATTTGTTCTTCCTCTTCTCTGGAGGATCAGGGCTTCTTCTATTCTCTTCCATTGGTTGACATCTGGATCTTTTGGACAATGCCCTGCATGGTTCCCCTTCATTCTCACACAGTTGCCCTTCTCCACCTGAAAAGGAGAGAACAAACTGGTTAGAGTCCCAGAGAGACACAATCCATCCATCCCTGTATTTACACCCCAGACTGGACACAAGGTGGCTTACAGACGTCAGAAAACCGAACAAAATGCCCATATACCAATGTTTGCTGCTATATAGGACACACTTTCCCCCCTAAAAATGCCTTCTGAAAATGTGGTGCGCCTTATACACTGACAAATGTGGCAACTCCTGCCAAGGCATAGGAAAGTGTGGGGTATGAAAGAAGTGCTTCAGCAAGCGCCTGGGTGGGGAGATGTCCCCTCCTAGGCAAAAAGGAAGGACATCTTTCCGTTCCTTTTAGCCTCGGGGGGGGGTTCCCCACCAAGACAGAGACAACAGGAACGGCAGAGGAAGGAGTTTCTTTCAGAGACACCCCTTCCTGTTCTTTCTGCTTGGGAGAGGGGTCCCCGCAACAAGGCAGAAACAACAGGAACAGGGGACAGAGGACTAAAAATCTTTTTCCTAAAGAATACAGTCTGAAAATAGGGTGTGTCTTATACTCTGGTGTGCCTAAAACGCCAGCAAAGATAGTAGTTAAAAACAATTAAAAGGGGAGATAAAAACCATATTAAACAAAGAATAGAATTAAAGCCATAGAAAATATTATTTTGAAACAAAGATTTAAAAAAGAACAGCACCACACAAAGCCCTTCTCTAGTTAACAATTAATTCTCAGAAGCCTGATGGAATAAAAACATCCTGAAAGGTCCTGACTAGCAAGCTCTTCAGCTCCGAATACCTGCTGCCAAAAAGACAGCAACGAAGGAGCCGTTCTACTCTCCTTAAGGAGGGAGTTCCAAAGTCAGGGACTGGCCACCAAGAAGGCCCTCTCCCAGCAAATGTGCCTGTGAAAGAAGCAAGGTGCAGAGATGTGCCTCCTGGAAGATCTCAGTGCTTGGGAAGGTTCATAGGAGAAGATACAGGCCTTGGCCTGAGCTGCATAGGGCTCCATAGGTCCTAACCACAACTATAATATTTCCTCCAGTCAACCAAGATTATACAGCTTTATAGGGCTTCCTAGGTCATCTCCATAGTTTGATTTGTGTCCAGAGACGGACTGGCAACCAGTGGAGCTGTCCCAGCAAGGGAGCTGTGTGCTCCCTGTAACCAGCACCCATTAGCAATTCGGCTGCAGCATTTTTGGATCAGCTGAGGCTTGTGACATGCTTCAAATGCAGCCCCAAATAGACTATATTACAGTGATCCAACTAGGATGCAACTCATGCATGTATCAGCACGGCCTACTAAGACATCCTATGGAAGTGCCACTGCAGAATCCTCAGTATCCAGCTTCTGATCTGAACACAGGAGTTCACCCAAGCTGAGAACCTGCCTCTTTGAAGGAGTGCAAGCCCCTGAACACCAGCTGAATCACTATTTTCTGACCTACTTTACATCTGACCAGGACCACCTTTGTCTTGCCTGAATTAAGACTCAATTTATTCACCCACCTCCATTCCACTACTGTCAGCATGTGCTGGCTTAGATTTGGAAAAGTTTTCTTGGAGCGAGGTGGAGAGGGGAAACAGAATATCATCGGAATATGTTTGTGCATAAGAAGGGGGACACGTGGCTGGATAACAGTACGTGTGAAAGGGATCCAGGGTCTGCAATGAACTGAGGAACTATGCATAGTCTTAAAGAAATTTTACCTACTACATTGCTTTTAAGAATAACTTGTTAATTACATTCCTTTTTTAAGGTAACAGTCTCTCTGAAGAAAGGAAACACCTAAGTTTAAAATTCTGTTCAGTCACCCATATGTTGTGGTCCTGTCCTAAAGCCAAAAGATATTGGAAAAACATTCATGGGAAAATAACGGAAATATTGCAGGTTAATATTCAATTATCTCCAGAGATTTTCTTTTAAATATGTTGCATAAAGTAGGTAAAGAACATAAGAAATACTGGAGAGTAATACTGTATATGGTATTGATAGCAAGAATTACCTACACGAAATACTGGGAAAGTCCATTCCAGATATAGATGAATGGGTGCTTAAACTAGTAGAATTGATAACAATGGATGATTTAACCATGGCTCGTAAGGGCGAGAGGAAAGGAAAAAATCGGGAGGAAATAACACCAATTAAACGATACATACAACAAAAATGGGAGATTCAGATGGGCATATGAAACGGGGGCGGGGGGAAGAGAAGAGATGAAAACAGTAAGCAAAGACATGAGAAAGAGGGGAAACATAAAATTAAAAGTAATTAGGCAGGCCACTAGAAAGATGAAAGTTTCAGAGGAAAGTATAAAGAATAGTTAATCGACCAAACAAGAGAATGGAAGGAAGTTGAATTTGTATATATAGAACTGCAGAATGTTTGCAATAATATATTAAGTAATGGTAACATTTCAAGGTTAAACGTGATATTTAATTCGAAGATGGAGGAACCAATGTGTTATAAGAATCGTGGATATGTGTAAATGTACTTTTCTGGATATACAAATTTGTTTGTGTGTGTGTATATATATATATATATATATATAAAATGTTAAGGAATACTAATTATGATATTTACAAAGATGGACAACTATATTTTTTAATAAAAAGAATTAAAATTGAAATAAAATTCTGTTCAGTCACAAAACCAATCACATCACCCCAAACATTCTCTGCTACCACCTCCTTCCAACAGATCACTCACCATGTTACCTTTGGACTTTGGTGATCTCCATCTTATTGTAGGAGAGCACAGATTAGCAAGTGAAAACCACGGGAGTCCCCAGAGATGCTGCATGGTAGAAAAACTGAGTGTGATGAGCTGGTAGAGAATGTAGAGTCTCTAGAGAAGAAGAAGGAAACCAAAATAGGAGGCTGAAGGAATCAATTCAAGAGTGGACTTGCAGAGAAAGAAAAGGAATCCTTGCTACAAACTGATTATGAGCTGTCCAAGACCCACAGATGCACTTTGGTTGCCAGACTGGGGGGGAAATGTTGATTATGAGGAATCCAAACAGATTGTGCATTCAAAAATCCACACAGAGAAACCATATAATTATTTCTTATTTCTGAGCTCATACCTCCCAAGGCATCATCATCCCTCACATAATATTATCTGTGCCGCGCAGAGAGAATATGTATTGGGACAGAGACATTGGGCAGTGTTTCAGCCGTCTCGCACATCAGAGATTCCAGGTAGGAGAGTCAATGTGTACAAACTGAAGTGGTCAGGAAAGCCTTCGACTGAAGCTGTGCACAGCCGAGAATCTCCACTGCTGTGCAGAGTGTGGGAAAAGCTTCTGTTCTCAGTCTCATTTGATCTACCGTCAGAGAGTCCACACAAAAGAAAAACCGCATCAGTGGCGGGAGTCCCAGAAAAGCTTCAGCCAGTGCCAGCACTTTCTTGATCACTGGGAACCCCAGACAGGTGGGAATCCATACCCGTGTTTGGCCTGTGGGAAGGTCTTCAGCTACATGTCACAGTTTGTGATACACCAGAGGTCTCACCCAGGAGAAAAGCCATATCCCTGTCCAGACGGCACTCGGGGTTTCTGTCAGAGAAGGCACCTCCTTAGCCATCAAAAGATTCATGGAGATGGGGAATAGTGTCCCTGCTGAGAGAAGAGGATAAGAGTGTCCCCCCACCCACAGAAATGTTGCATTCACAGAAGCAAGGGGCACACACTATAGAGCAAGGAGGCCCATGTGGTTTATACCTACCTTTATTATGTGAAATTCTTTTATTATGTCACAATTTTCTCTCAGTGGGCAGGGACTTCCTATGAGATGGACTATGTTCGTAAGGTTTCTGTTTTTAAACACAAGATGTTGAGGCAGGGATCCCTTCTCATAAAGATGCTGTTCTCAATCATGTCCCCACAAAGTAGAATATCTTGAATTTTGCCTTGGCAAGTGTCAAACAGTAACCGTATTAATTTTGAATCCCTGCGGGCAGTTTAAAAGTTGCATTCCCTCACATAATATTACTAGACTAGTGATTCGTAACTTGTGGTCCGTGAACCCCTAGGGGGCCATGATGTCTTCACAGGGGGTCCGCAAAGGCTTGAAGAAAATGTTATGAGCTTTTACAATTAACATAGAAAGAAGGAAGACAAATCTGTATAGAATCATTCCAATAAAAATATTATAATAGGAGTGTATGTATTTAAATCGGAAGACTCATAATCAGCAACTTTGAATAAATATTTCTTGCACTTCAGAGTTTTAAATCTCGAGTTAAGTTTTGGCAGTGGCCACAAATGATATTTATAGCGAGGTAAAGAAAATGTTAAAAAATGACTGTACTAGATCGAAATGTGTTGGGCTAATTGGAAGAATAAAATCATCTTTTTAACACCCAGAGACTATGTCTCTTTTCACATCCCCAGACATTCACACTTCCTGCAGTGGTGAGAGCATCCTCTTGCCCCTGCCTTTTAGACCAGAGAAGCCTTCCAGAGGATGCTGAAATTCAACTACCGGTAGCCTCAGCCAGCATAATCCATGCTGAGGAATACTGGGAGTTGCAGTCCAACAGCATCTAGACGGTCACACTCTGCCCAACCCTGCTAAAGACTGTTGCAGCTCTTTGGCTCTTTTGCACATAGTACAAATTCCGTCTGCAGAGTCATGTTGCTGCAGAAAGTCTTTCTGTCGCCACATGACCTCTGGGCATGCTACCATACCACAGGGCACAGCACAAGGAAGGCAGCAAAGAACTGCAATGTGCACTTGGTGGTGTGAAGGACCCTCGGGGACGGATTTCCTGAGTGGTAGAAAGTAGCCAACCAACAGGTTGGTAGGCCACCAGAATGGCCACTCCAAAGAAGAATCGAGCCCCTTTAGTGTGAAGGTTAGATGCCCGAGTAAAAAGGGATGTATAGGAGGCACAGTGATTTTAAGAGTCAGACTTCCATGTGTATATTGTTCTGAATAAAAAGTTGTCAAAACATGTTGAACCATTTCTTTTTGTGAGGTAGGAACCTATCCCTATTCTTTCTATGTTCCATCTACTTGCACTGATATGTAATCAGAAGACCCAAGAGTCCTTAAGGACACGGATACTTTGTTGAGGGAATTCCCTTTTAGCTGATGCTTTTTTCACAGTCAGACATTTTCAGTGGCGATACCCTGGCTTTGGAAGCCCCTTGCCTCAGAAGGTCTGAATGTCCCCCATAATTCTGTCTTTCACACGCCAGTTAAAAACGTATTTCCTCAACAAATGTTTGCAAAATGATTTTAGATATTGATAATTTTTAGGCATGTAACCGTGTGGTTTTTAGATGTATGATTTTGGATAGTTTGGATAATTTGTTTTAGCCATATTTTTGCGTAATCTTGTAAATCACCCTCAGCAATTACCATTAATGGTAAAGTAGAGACCAAACTAAAACTGTCAACAAATAGAATGGTTTAGATCTTTGCTTCATTCATCCTTCCTACCTTTTTCCCTGGGTCTGTTCTCCATATTTGACATTTTGATCCTTTGTTAAAATCAAGGTGGGGAGAGTACAAGAGAGTCCCCAATGTACAAGGTTGATCCAGAACGTGGAACAACTCTCTCTTTTGCCTCCGTAACTGAAAAGAAATACTGTGGTTTCACTCCTTCACATCCTACTTGGTATGTTTCTCTCTACAAGAAAACCAATGAGAAACCCTTCTCTGATGATTCAATGTGTTTCTTTCGTAATGAAGGATCCCGCTAAGGGCCACGTGTCAGAGACAAGGAGCACCATGGTGCTAAGGTTGGCTTCTTTCTTTGTATGTAACAAAAGATAGGCAACCCTTCTCTAAGTCTCATCTTATACAACTTATTTTACACCTGTGACGTATGTCAGTGTTTTGACACTGAACTACAAGCAGTTCCAGAACAGCAGAGAATTTAAAATTCCAACAGAGAAGATTATGACTATATATTAAGAATTTCCTGATGGAAAATGGTCTTTAACAACAGTATTTAATAAAGACTTCCCTGCAAGGTAAAGGGCTCTCCTCCATTTGAGACTTTAAAAAAGAGTTCAAATGGTCATCTCTCAGGTATACCTCCACAGTGAATTCTAGTCTCTTTGGGTCTCTTCCAAATCTTTGATCCTATTGTTACCCTGTATTCTGGGGGTCCCGGGAGAGGTGCCCAAATAACCAAATATAAACACAAGGTGGGTAAATTAACTCGAGCACTCTCTTAAGCTAACGAGAGGTAGGGTAACGTAGCAGGGATCTTGCAACCCTATGTATACAGCATCAGGTCAGAAGAGCAATCAGACAGTTCTTAAAGTAATAAAAATGATAGCTTGATTAAAGGACAAACAACAAATAAGACACCACATGCACACGGCTAACTAGAAATAGAAATGAGAGTTTTCAGAGGAAAATGGGTGATATGACACCTTTTTTCGTAGTCCTGGAGAGAAGCGGAGGTTGCAGGGAAGGAAGCTCAGCACGGTTCACTAAGGGGAGCTCGCCGGGCAAATCGGCAGCAAGGCGGTCTAGAACTCGGGAGTGATCTGAACAGGGCAAGAGGTCTGGACAGGGAGAGCGAGCGATCCAGTGGGCGAGCGTTCCGAGGAGGACTCGGAATCGGGGAGTTTTTATAGGGTGGATTGTGCCTACAGGCCATGCCATACTCGGTGAGAACAAAGGAAGTTTGGAGCGGGACAAAAGTGTTGGAAAAGGTAAAGTTTTACATGATCAGCTTAGCACAGGATAAAAATAGTGTAGCCAGTATGCAAGTGGCTTAGCATAGAAAGAGTGTCGGCTCGAGGCCGAGCGTCTTTGTGTAAAGTCGCGCTTAAGCAAGGTGTGTCTGCAAAAAGTGGTCCCTGAAGCAACAAGGTGGCATTAATCTCCCTGCCCAAGTGGGGATTGGAATGTTGAAACATTTACCAGCCGCGCCTGTTTACGTGCCTGTCTGGTGGCCTTTCCAAACACGTGGAGCAGGGTGGCATAGAAAGGTCAAGTGAAGGCCAAATAAGTTTGATATCAAGAGATATCAAGTGCTATCACCGGGTATGTCTGAACTGTGGTAACACTATGAGGCAATCAGAGAGGGACTGAGGTTTGTAGAGGACGATGGAGA
>CAOLHI010007156.1:0-19189 GCA_948474755.1 Ctenosaura bakeri
AAAAGGAAATTCCTTTACTGCCATGGGAATGAAAAGTTTAATTTTATATCCAGTGCTTTTTGTTATCACAATGTGTTCTTTTGCCTTCTGTCCTTCAAGAGCTTTAAATTTTAGTCAATACCCAAAAATTCCAAGTGACAGTGTTTCTTCTTATTAAAAATCCCAGCAATTAGGCATTCTAAGAGTTTGCTTCGATCCCAAAATTTATATTCACTGTATTTAATAGTACTGTTGTGGAAAAAAAATATTGTTTTTACCAAAAAGCTTGTGTAACAACTGCGGTAAAATATTTGTGTTTCCAATCTTTCTAACATCTTGAGACAAAACAGAAAAAACTACCACCATCCCATGGTTTTGCTTTTTTATTTCTCATGGCAAATTTTCCCATTTCTTTCATTTAATAGTGTTCCTAACTGTATTGTCTTTTTAAAAACATCTATTTTGCCACCATTACATTACTATTTATCTTCCAAACAATATAGAGAGGTAGGTTAAGCTGAGCTTTATGACGGGAGGGGGAAAAAATTTATTTTGGTTTTAAACTAAGGCCATTTCGCCCCACATGTTTATAGTGCTATTACTCCACTTTCAACATCCTGTGGAATTCTAGGGTTTGTAGTGTCTGAGGCCTCTTTGGCTGAGAATTTCAAAATTACCCTCCCAAAAATTGAAAAACCCCAGGATTCCATAGGATGTGAAAGGGGAATAATAACACTATAACAGTGTAGTGCAGAATTTTGCATTTTAAATTGTTTTAACACAGTTAAAAAATTTTTATTCTGTTTTCACTTTTTGAATGTTTTTAACCATATCGTTAAAAATTTTTAATTTATATGTCACCTTCCCTTTTTGGGGAGAAAAGACAGGATATAAATAAAAATGATGATTTTTTAAAGGGAACCTATGAAAAAATTACAACCCCGGGTTTTAAACAAAGTAAACTTCTTCCAATAAGAGCAATTTAAAACTTAAATTTAGTGTGATATGTTTTTTTTTTAAAGGGGACACCCCAACCCAAAAGCAAAGTATATGAAATCTGTGTGTGATCCTCTGTTGGAGGACAGACCTGTGTATAGTAAATCAAGACTGATGTAAAACCCATTGATCAATAAGTCTACTTTTGTTGGGATTAGCAAAAAGGATTTAGGGCCCGGACTGTAAATATGCAACTTTTTCACATAACTATGACACCATTACATTGCACAAGATAATAAAAAATTTGGGAAACCAAACAATGCAAAGAAGAATGAACAACTACTCCCCTTTTTATTATTGGAATGAAGATTTAACCTGAAGCTACAGGCATGCAGTGATGTGTTTTTGTTGGTGTAGTAATTGGGAACAAATCCAGAATTATGCAATATTTGTGGACAATTGCCAGCTAATAAAACCCGTTTAAGGGGCCCCCAGCAAGGGGGGTGTGGAGGTGTTCTGTTTTTTTTTTTGTGGTTTTTAAAGTGTGCACAGAAGCTTCATTTTGTCCAGGGTAAAATTTCTTTTTAAAAACTTTCTGCTTCCTATGGGGGTTTTATATGGGTTTTTAAAAGTGTTACATACCCGTTGGTTTCCATGACTTGCTAGTAATCTCTTTTGGTTGTTTTGAGTTGTGGTGCACCTTCAAGTTATTTCTGACTTATGGCAACCCTAAGGCAAACCTGTCACATGTTTTCGGGGGGCTGGGGTGTGTGAAACCCAAGGTCACCCAAAGGGGGTTTCCAATGGCTGAGAGGGAATTAAACCCCTAGTTTCCAGGATCTAGTTTAGTGCAAAAACCCTGCTATGCCACTCTGGCTCTTTTTTTGGGATGTTGGGGAATAGTTTTTTAAAAAGAGCAAGTTGTTGAAACTGGGGGATAACCTCCCCCAAAAACATGATTTGACAATTGTGGTTGTATTGCCTTTACCTTCTGCACAGAACTTTAAAAATGTTGGGACTTCTGCATCAGGAAAGTATCATTATTAATGGTAATTTTTTGTTAACAGGATAAACACAACTAGAGTAGTCCATTAAAAACTGAGGGGAAATTTTAAATTGTTGTGGTTTCATTTCAGTGACTAGCTCATAAGAAGAGCATTTTTAAGAAATAATCATGGCTGGAAAGCCATGTTTTATTTGTGATCCCTTCCTGGTACAATCTGTTCCTCACTCTACCAACTTAATTATGTGTAACTGTATTTTTTAAAAAACATGCACAATCTGGATATTTTGTTGGTGGAAAAAAGCCATTTATTGCTGTGTGCTTGAATAGAATCACAAAAATGTCTTCTGCTGTATGGCTTAAATGAACAAGTGTCTTAGCATGGTTTTTCATGGGACAAAATCCCAAAAGCTGCTTGGCAGTCCCAAGAAACTTTCTCCCTTGCTTTTCCACCCTGCAGCCCTTCAACCAGCTAAAAACCCGTTCCTGAGAGTTTCACAGCCCCCCCAAAACTGGGTGGGGCTAGAGGAGAGAGGGAGAGATTAACCTCATTCTGGTTTTGTTAGATTCCCTGTTCCACTAGCAGAGGTTCCCGCTGGGTTTTTTTTTTTTTTTGTTTTTATTATCTGCATTAGAAGCAAAAAAAAATCTATTGACTAAAATGAGGGAAAAAACCATGGGGATACAGAGCTGAGAACTGAATCCAGTTAAAAATTTTATGTGGAGATTAAAAGAATAAAAGCATACCTCCCCAGAGGGGAAAAAACTGAACTCGGGGTGTTTTGGGGGGAAATTTTTTTTTGGGGAAACAGAAAAAGGAGAAATGGAGAAATTCCAGTTTTTTGGCTGGATAATAACAGATTGCTGGGTGGCAGATGTTAGAGGTTACTGAACAGTAAAAAAGGGAAAACTGTTTCCCAAATTCTTTGTCTTTTGGACTAGCTTCAAGAAAAGATTCTTTGAGATAAGCAAGTTAAAAAGAAACCCTTTTTAAAACATAGCTTAAAAAAATTTAATTTTTCTCCACAGCCAGTTTGACTTAGGAATTCTGGGAGTTGAAATCCAAAATATAATTATTTCCAAACCCTGAATTAAATATTCTAAGGCCATTTTGGGGGGCTAAATTAGACTTTAATGAAAAAAGTTTTCCCCTGTAAAAATCAGGTTTCCCCCAGAGACAGGTGTTTCAGCAGTCAGATTATAAATTAAAACTTCATATACCAACTGAAAAACAAAGTGTACTAAATGCTAGGTATGCAGTGGTGAAAAAGAAGTGAAACCCCATGACAAAGACATGTTTTTTTCACTGTTTTGAAGAATATGTTTTTCTAAATGCACACTAAAGATATAGTTACTATTCTTTTTAAGAAATTTGTTGCACAGATCTAAAGCAAAAGCAGGGACTTTTTCCGTATAAAGGGGCTATTGTGTTGATTCATGGAGAAATTCAGTAAAGGAACTGCCACATAATAGTAGGGGAAGCCAGGGCCTAAAGTTGAGCATGAGCACTGCAGGACTGCATAGCTTTTTCTTTCCCGTACCACTCCATCCCTTTCCTCTTCCTTCCCCCGGGTGTAGCTGGGAAGAGAGAAAAGGGAGGGGAATTTGGGTTTCCCCCCCCAAAAATTTTTTTCCCACCATCCAAAATAAAAAAATATTTGTAGCACTGTAGTAATTTAAAAATTTTTTTAAAGCATTTAAAAATAATTGGGGCATCCATAGAGAAGGGGCAGCCAAAGTTACCAAAGGGGAAAAAACACAGCAAATATAAAAAATTTAATATGGATGATTTTCATTGTCTCACTCTGCTATGCTAGAAATAAGAGAAAATTTCATCTGGGTGACAGAAATTTTATTTAGCAAAAAGGGAAAAATGCAAAATTCTTCCCCACAGCCCCCAAATCCTTTGCCTTTCCCAAATACACATATAAAATTCCCAGAAAATCAGTGTAAAAGATAACAGGTTTCCCGCAGCATCCAGAATCTTGGGAAAATAATGAGAGTGGATTCCTCTACCTTTCATTTCAACATCATCAAAAAATAAAATTTTCTGGTTTATACTTTTAGAAACATATAAAAATCTTCATTATCTTTCTGCATTTTGGGGTTTCTTTTCCATCCCCCCCCACCCTCCCATATTTTATGCAAAATCTAAGAAGCTATTAGACATTACTGAGCCCCCATCCTTTGGGAAAAAAAAATATGTCTGTGGAAAATAAAAAAAATTGTTTGTGTACCAGTGGTGATAACCTGGGAACTTCAGCAGCTCTAGGAAGGCAATATGTTATTGCTTTTTTATAGCTGGGATTCAGAGAAATATAGCCATTTGGGATTTAAAGCAGAAAAAATATAGCTCAATTAGTCCCCTTCACTCCCCAAAAGGCCCTTTTTGGGAGTGGTGGGGTTGTGTGGTCCTGTGGGAAACAAGAGCCAGCAGCTGTAATGGGGCAGGGGGGGTCAGTGGGGAAAGACATCTCAGAGACAACAGCAGCGGTACCATAGCTACAGCTTGTTAATACTGTGTAGATGCAGACAAATAAAACCCCCTTTGAGTTTCTCTTTGCAAAAAATACCCATTTTGAAACAATCCAAAAAGAAAAAACGGGATATTGCCAGGGAAAATGAAACTCCCAAGTTAGATGGCACTCAATGAACTACTGGGGTAAGGAAGATACAAGTAAAGGGTGTGGCTAATGATGCAATAGACTCAAGCCAAAAGGCTATTAAGTTGTTGATGTGTTCAGAGGTGAAAGTAAAATTAGACTCAGGTAAGGAAGCATGAAAATGGGGAGAAAAACATCAATTTAAGATATGGAATGAACCCTTTCTGCTAGCAGAAAATAGCAAAGACTTGGGAAACATTACTATGAAAGCCAAGGAAGAAAATACAAAGGCAGGTTTAAAATTTGAACAATAAATAACGAAAATAATGACCTCAGATGAGTTACATAACTTTAAAATAAAAATGAAAAATGTTGATATAGTTTAAAATTTTCCAATTTTTGGGTCAGTCATTAATCAGAATGGAAATGGGAGTCAAGAAATTTAAAGAAAGGGTAGGAAATTAGAAGGGCAGCTGTAAAAAAAATAAAAAAAGATTATTAAGTATAACAATATATCACTGAATACTAAAGTTAGGAATGTCCATGTCATTTCCAATTTCTATGTGTGGTTTTGAAATCTGGACAATGAAAAAAAAGCTGATAAAAGAAGATAAACCCCCAAAATGTAGTGCTGGAGAAAAATTTCAGTGGCAAAAAACCCACTTACCCCGTTCCTGGGGAAGGGGGTTAACCCCCTCGGGGTTTTTTTTGGTGAGGATAGGGGGGAGAGAGCCTTCTCAGTGGTGCTCCCCCCCCGGGCTCCCCTTTTCCACAGTGGCTGCCTTCCACAGGAGACTAGGGGGGCCCCCTTTCCCTGCTCTCCTTTCACTGACAGGTGAAAACTATTTTTTTTTAAACAAGCTTTTTTGTAAGCTGGGGAAGCTTCATTTTGTCAACTTGTTTTAAATTGAATTTCACTTAGGGTTTTTAAAATTATTCCCCTATGCTTTTAAAATTTTTTAATGGTTTTGAATATTTTTTAAAATTTTAACATTGTTGGAAAAAAGTTGGGGCCCAGTCCAGGAAAAAACAGAAAATAAAATAAAAATTAATTAATAATAAATACTATGGATTGCTAAAAAGACCAATAAATGAAATCCTTTTTTTTTTTAATTTTTTTTTTTTATTAAAAATATAACACAAAAACAAAAAAAAAATAAAAAACCATGTGTTATACATAATAGTGAATTAAAAAACAAACAAACAAAAAAAACAAAACAAAAATTTTTTTTTTCCCTTTTTTTAAACAATGCAAAATTATATTATTGTTTTTTTCCCTTCCCCCAAAATAAAATTTTTCAGCTTGTTCCATTATACAACTTATACATTTTTGTTAATTCTTCAATTTTATTTTCATTATATTCATTTTTATTATTATACTTTCACTTTAAATTTAATATTTTTCACTCCCATTTAATCTTATATTATTAATTATAAAATTATTACTTAATATCTCTAATAATAACCTCTCTTAAAAAACCCAAATTTCCTTTTAACTTTTTCCCCCTTTTTAAAAACTGAACATCACAAATCAAATTACATCTATAAATCACAAGTTTAACACACAGGAAAAAAACAATATAAAAATACAAAAAAAAAGATAAAAGTAATAATAATAATAAAAAAAAAACCCCCCCCCCAACCAACCTTTTTTTTTAATCCACTTTCCAAAAAAGCCATTTTTCTTTTAACAGGGTAGCATTACCATCTCTTTTCAAAATCACAGTTACACATAATTAAGTTGGTAGAGTGAGGAACAGATTGTACCAGGAAGGGATCACAGAATAGACACATGGCTTTCCAGCCATGATTATTGCTTAACATGCTACTTCTTATGAGCTCAGTCACTGAAATGAAACCAGCATATGTAAATTCCTCTCAGTTTCAATGGAGCTACTCTAGTTGTGTTTATCCTGTTAACAGGAAAACTTACCATTAATAATGATACTTTCCTGATGCAGAAGTCAACATTTTCAAAGTTCTGTGCAGAAGGTAAAGGACAATACAGACCACAATTGTCAAATCATGTGTTTGAGAGAGAGGTTATCCCCTAGTTTCAACAACTGTGCTCTTTTTAAAAAAGCTATTCCTAAGCATCCAAAAGAGAGCCAGAGTGGCATAGCAGTTTGAGCACTAGACTATGATCCTGGAAACTAGGGTTCAATTCCCTACTCAGCCATTGGAAACCCACTGGATGACCTTGGGTGTGTCACACACTCTCAGCCCCAGAAAACATGTGACAGGTTTGCCTTAGGGTTGCCATAAGTCAGAAATGACTTGAAGGTGCACAACTCAGAAACAACCAAAAGAGATTACTAGCAAGTCATGGAAACCAACGGGTATGTATAGCACATTTAAAACCATATGAACGGCCCATAGGAAGCAGAAAGATTTTGAAAGAAACATTTACCCTGGACAAAATGAAGCTTCTGTGCACACTTTAAAAACCACAAAAACAAAAACAGAACACCTCCACACCCACATTACAGTATGCTGCGGTTCCTTAAACTGGTTTATTAGCTGGCAATTGTCCACAAATATTGCATAATTCTGGATTTGTTGCCCCAATTACTACACCAACAGAACACATCACTGCATGCCTGTAGCTTCAGGTTAAATCTTCATTCCAATAATGAAGAAGTGAGTAGTATGTTCATTCTTCTTTGCATTGCTGAGATTCCAATTTTATTATCTTGTGCAATGTAATGGTGTCATAGTTATGTGAAAAAGTTGCATATTTACAGTCCTGGCCTAAATCCATTTGCTAATCCCAACAAAAGTAGACTTATTGCATCAATGGGATTTACATCAGTCTTGATTTACTATACACAGGTCTGTCCTCCAACAGAGAGGGATCACACACAGATGCATATACTTTATTTGGTAGGAATTGTGCTTAAAAAAAAATCATATCACACTGATTCAAGTTAAATTGCTCTTATTTGGAAGAAGTTTACTTTGTTCCTACAACACTGGGGTTGTAATTTTTTCATAGGTTCCTTAAATAATCATCATTTTTATTTATATCCTGTCTTTTCTCCCCAAGATTGGAAGGCAAGGTGACATATAAATTAAAATTATAACGATATAGTTAAAAACATTCAAAAAGTGAAAACAGAATAAAACTATTAACTGTGTTAAAACAATTTAAAATGCAGGACCCTTCTGCACTACACTGTTATAGTGTTATTATTCCACTTTCACATCCTATGGAATCCTGGTGTTTGCAATTTAGGGAGGGTCATTTAGAATTCTCAGCCAGAGAGCTATCTGGCCTCAGACACTACAAACCCTAGAATTCCACAGGATGTTGAAAGTGGAGTAATAGCACTATAAACAGTGTAGGACAGAAATGGCCTTAGTCTTGGATCACAGAGACTAATTTTCATGTCCCCATCCAGTCATAAAGCTCAGCTTAACCTACCTCTCTATATTGTTAGGAAGATAAATAGTAATGTAATGGTGGCAAAATAAATATTTTTAAAAAGACAATACAGTTAGGAACACATATTAGTGAAAGAAATGAAGAAATTAGCCATGAGAGATAAAAATGCAAGCCATGGGATGGTGGTAGTATTCTGTTAGTCTACAAGATGTTAGAAAGATTGGAAACACAAATATTTTACAGCAGTTGTTACACAAGCTTTTTGGTCACACAATATTTTATCCAGGCAACAGTACTATTAAATACAGTGAATATGATTTAGGGATCAGAAGCAAGACTCTAGAATGCCTAATTGCTGGGATTTCTAATAAGAAGAAACATGCTGTCACTTAGGAAGTTTATGGGTATTGACTGAACCTTGAAAGCTCTTGAAGGACAGAAGGCAGAAAGAACACATTGTGATAACAATGCACTGGATATAAGAATTAAACTTAGCATTACCGCATGGCAGTAAAGGATGACTCCGTTTTTTATATTGCTGTCATTGGCCTGTTCTTTGACCCAACAATGTCCCCCCACCCCTTGATTGCAAGAAATAGTGTGATTTTGAAAGTGGATGGGAAGCAGTTAGGAACACAGTGGGCTGAAGTTTTTGTTATACCATACCTCTGGGCTAGATTTCTCTTAACACCGAAGCTGCCTGTTGTAATAAATGTTAGCTTTTGAATGAGCTTAGGTGCACACTTCCTTGCCAGACATGGTTTATTGTATTTATTCTATTTTATTTTCACCTTGGATTATCTTTATTTCTTTGTGTCAAGCTTGAAACTTGAGCTATGAAATACAATGAAGGTTCTGCTTTGTTATAATGGCTTAGATGCAGATCTCTCACATTGTATAAGCAGCACTGAAATGAATGTGTTTGTCATGCCAATAAAATAGTCTGTGAAATACAACCTGACGCCTTGGCCCTAAACACATTTGCTTAGAAGTATGTTGCATTGATTTTCAGTTGCTTTGCCTGAGATCTCAATAGCTGAACTGCCATTATTTATTTTAGTAATAAAGAAGATCATGAAAGGTGCTTTGTTAGGTATTCTTTAGGAATATAATCCCAGTTAAGGTTGTGATTTGGATTAAAACAACAATCTAGTTTATGTCTAAATGTTTTACATTCTTATTTCAACAAACAATTCAGTTCTGAACAGTCATAAGAAAATCAATGGGATTTTTTTTTCTAGAATAAGGAAATTCCATGATTTTACAGCCTGCAAATCTCTTAATATTTCCAGTGGAGTTTAGATATTTTCCAGGTTACCAGGAAAAACTGTCCTTTACTAGCAGAAAATGGCAAAAACTTGGAACAATTACTGAAGAAAGTCAAGGCAGAAAGTACAAATGCAAACTTATAACTGAACATTTAGAAAACAAAAATAATCACCACGGATCATTTATATAGCCTCAAAGTGGAGGATGAAGACATTGAAATAGTTCAAGATTTTATGTATCTTGGCTTAGTCATTAATCAGAATGGGGGCTGCAGTCAGAATTCAGAAGACTGGGACTTGGAAAGGCAGCTATGAAAGAAGATCCTGAAGTGTAAAGATACAACACTGTATGTTAGGATTGCCCATGTCATTGTATTTCCAGTTCTTTGTATGGTTGTGAAACCTGAACAGTGAAGAAAGTGGCTAGGAAGAAAACAAATTGCTTTCAAATGTGGTGCTGGAGTAGAGTTCTATGGATACCCTTGACTGCTGAAAAGATAAATAAATGGGTCCTACAGCAAATCAAGCCTGAGCTCTTCCTAGAAGTCAAGATAAGTAAACTGAGGCTGTTGTACTTTGTCCGTATCATGAGAAGATATGATATGTCTTAGACAATAATGGTTGGTAAGGTGGAAAGCAGTAGGAAGAGGATGATTGCATTACAAATGGATAGACTTAATCAAGGAAGGTATGTCCCAGAATCTGCAACATCTGAGCAGGGCAGGATGGGGTGACTTCCAGGTCTGTCATTCAGAAAGGGGAAGTAAAATAGGAACATTGCTTCCCATAAAAATACTGCCCCAATGAAATTTTCTTCAGTCAAATTTCTAGCACAGCAAAATGAGACACTGAAAATTATTCACAACTGAGAAAGTCATATATATACTGTGTTTGCATTCCTTTAGTACCTTTGACAAGCTCTTTTCTTTAGATGCCTAAACTGTATTTCTAAATATTCAACTGACAATTGAAATTGTTGCAATGATAGAAATATGGGCATGGAAGGAAAATTTAATAGAGGGGCAAAGCACTTATTCTGCCTCCCCCATAGCAACACCCCTGGATTGAATCCAAAGTATCTTTCTCTTGAGCAGACAAGCATAGTGGTGTCAGTTGTGCAGGAGATGAGTTATCACAGAGATCTGGATGTGTTTTCTACTGTTAAACACACAGTCCTCTTTCCTGTATTGTCATATTCTTCTTCTTGTTGTTCTTCTTTTGTGCCTTGAAGTTGTTTCTGACTCACAATGACCCTAAGGAGAAACTTTCACAAAGTTCTTCCTTGCAGAACTTGCTCAGCAGGGGCTTTGTCCTTGCCTTCTTCTGAGGCTGAAAGAGTATGACTTGCTGAAGGTCATCTTTGGGTTTCTATGGAAGAAGGTTTATCTTGGGCATCCTGATCCTTGTCTTGAGGCAACAGTTATTTGGTGAGCTATTCATTTTCTCACAAACACTTCCATTTTGCCCTCTGTCTGAGAAGAAACAGTTAACCCTGTGTGTGAACAACCTCCTAGTTTCTGAAGCCAACTGAAGATCTGCCATGAATATCCATAATTAAACATTCGCATTATGTCTCACCTCATTGCTTTGCAGGACTGAGGGTCCCAAGGCAAGGTATAGCTAATTGAGAAAGATCATACCAAGTTATATAAAATCAAAGGAAACATCTCAGGTCAGAGATGCTTGTTAACACTGTTTGATAGCAACAGTATCAGTGACAAGATGAACATAAGGACCAACAATTTAGTGCAACGAAAAATGAAGGCTAGAGGTAAATGTGAAGCAAAAACCAGCACTTTGTATCTTTTCTTTTAAAAAAAACCCCAAGATGTTCCCAAATATAACCACTGAGAAGTCTCTCTTTGCTTAAGAGTAGTAGATTAATTAAACAAACATGAAAGAAAGCAAGGGAGCAATGCCAAGAAAAAGAGAGGTTCTCAGAGATAATAAGAAAAGATACTCTGGGACTGAAAAGGGCAGAGCTCTTTTCTGTGATTCTCAGGGTATGTGAAGCCATGAAGCCAGAAAATTTCCTGATTGCAATCTTTCACTTTACCTGCTTAGATCTAAAATAAAAATAAACTGCAAAACTAGGCTACAGTATCACCAGTCTGTGGGAGGTACCTGCTCATAAACAAGTTGGCAGTTACAATCACAGTCCTCAATGAAAAAAGGAGAAACTGAAGAGATGAAGCCATTATATTGTTTGAGGAAAATATATCTCAAATGGTAGCCTTATCTACCGAGCATTAAATATTAGAAATCAAAACATATTCACTAATATTCATTGTGTAATCTATATGTGTATCAGTATATGTACAATCTATACATGTATTGGTGTTGTTCAAAGTAATTATGAAAACAAGGTCATTTGAACATATAGGATAAAATTTCTGCTACGTATTTTTGGGGGTCTCATAGAGTTGACCTATGGAGAGGAGTAAGAATTACATTAGAACCAGCATGGTGCAGTGGTCTGAACATTGCACTACAACCCTTGAGACAAGGGTTCGATTCCCTACTTGGCCATGGAAACTCACTAGGTGATCTTGGACACGTCATACACTTTAGCTTCTAGAAAACCCTGTGATAGGTTTGCCTTAGGGTCACCATAAGTAAGAAATGACTTGAAGACAACAACAGCAGCAACAACAACAACGCATTACATTAGAATGTCATGGCAGGTATCATGCCATCAGTCCTGCCACATTCATCACATGGCCTGTCTACCTGAATTCTGTGGCACATAACACTATTGCCCAAAGGCAAAATGTCACATTGACAGCGTAGGCGAAGGCTGGTGCTTCCCAGATCATTTTGCAGTCCCAATCAGAGCTAGGAAAAGTTCCTTTTTGGATTACATGCTGGTTGGAGGATTCTGGAAGTTGGTGTTCAAAAAAGGAACTTTTCCAAGCTCTGATCCTCCGCTGTGACCCTAGTTGGCATCAGATTTTCCACCAGCACAGTTGTTATTGATTCCTATCTTGAACTGCAGTGCTGTGATATTTACCTGGAAGACATCCCAGTGAGCTGACTGCTGAGTAAAAATGTTGAGTTAAACAGAACAATGATTTATCAGTGTAAGACAGGGTAGGAAACTCAAGAGTCCAGGAGCCAATTAAGTCTGCCCAGGAACCTTCTGGGAGCTGCATAAACTAAAAAAAAAAAAAAAAAGGAAAATGAAACACAAAACTATAACTTTCCAATTTTGAAAAAGTTTTTAAAATATAGCACAAAGGGGCACTATGACATGTTTAAAAGATCAACGGTGCCTCATGGGAGAGTCCCAGGAGAGACAATTCAATTCCATCTGACTCTCCCTTTTTCTGTCCAGAAGAGAGGTCCAGGGAGTGTGGAGGAGTCAAGGGCTACATACAAAGCCTTGGGTACATTTTTCCCATGCCTGGTATAGAGATTCCCAGGGACCAGCATATTTTTCTACTTAAATGGGTCTGCGTCAGTGATGTAGACTCACGTTGATTGACTTGGACTCAAGTCAGACTTACGTTGCTTCAGTGACACGACTTTGACTTGACTCAGCAATAAATGACACACTGACTTGATTTGTGACTTGTATATTTTTAGTGACCAACTTGCTGCCCTTCATTAAGTAGTATAATGCATTCATCCAGAAACCTTACAACTTTGAACAATGCTTCCATCTTTTTTTTTTTTTTTTGCCTACTGGTCACATGATGATCTGTCTCAAGTCCAAAGTGTGGGTGCATTTCTCAGTGGAGAAGAGCAAATGGGTTAGGCATGGGTTTGAGGCAGGGTGATTCAGCTCAGCAGCCTGTCCTCACTGCATATAGGAGGAGCTTTCTAACACTTTTTCTAAGAGAAGAAGGCAAGACTTATGCCCCAGGAGAGGCACAGGGTGTGTTTCTCAGAGGGGACCAGGCAATGTGTTAGGCAATGGGCCTGAGGTGGAAGGATCCTTCCTTCTAAAACTTCTGGAGCTTCAGTAAAGGGGAGTAAGAAGGATCCTATTCCCCACTTCTGAAAAATCCTTCAGTTTCACAAATGGGAAGTAAGAAGAATCCTATTCTGAAGCTGCAAATGGCAAAATCACAAATGTGAAGGGCTGACTCTATTTAAATTGTTAAAACTAACTTTATGGACTCTGTCTGGAAAATCTGTAAATACAGGTTAAAGTTTAAACTCAGGCTTCCGTACTTGAGACTTGACTTGAAAGTGTCTTACAAGGATTTGAGACTTAACTTAAGACCTGAGACTTGACTTGAGACTTGGAGTAAAAGACTTAAATATATCACTGGTATGAGTATGTTGTTTATAACAATTCTCTCCTATTTATATGACGGGGCAGAGAACTTTTGACCTGCATTTCCCATAATCTCTTGCCATTGCCTGAATGTTCTGAACATTTAAGTCCAAGTTTAAGTTCATCAGATGTTTGGATGATGATAATGTCTACCAGCTGCTACCATTGACCAAGCTGTTAAGGGTTGGTGGGAGTTGTGGGCCAAAAGGCCTATTCTGGTCTCAGAAAATCAAGACTATTAATACTTTAACATGGGGTGGGAAAACTTTGGCTCTCTAGATGTTTGCCACACAACTCTCATGCTGCTGGGCAACTTGGTTGGTGTCTAAGGGTAGTGGGAGTCATAATTCAAAACATCCGGTGTCCTGGTCTAGCACAAGGATATTGAATATGTGGCCCTCTCAGTACTGTTGACTCAACTCACACCACAGTCAGCACAGCTAATGATCAGGGGAGAAGAACAACGTAGTCCATGACATCTCAAGGACCAAAGGCTTCCCAGCTCTGGTCTAATCTGCCCTGTCTAATGGCTATCATGAATATTGATCAGAATGGCCAGATACAAAAGAGGATAAGGCTCCTGTACTGCTGATCCCTGAGTGTAGAAGGGGAAATTTGGTTATGGTTACTGGAAAGAAATGATGGCAAGAGAAAGAAAGAGAAATAGAGAATATTCATGATAGCCATTCAAGCAGGCAGTTAGACCAGAGCTGGGAAGCCTTTGCATCCTTGAGATGTCATGGGATTACGTTGTTCTTCCCCTGATCATTAGCTGTGCTGACTGTGGTGTGAGTTGAAGTCCAACAGTACTGAGAGGGCCACATATTCAATATCCTTGTGCTAGACCAGGACACCGGATGTTTTGAATTATGACTCCCACTACCCCTTGCAGCACCAACCAAGTTGCCAGAGCTGATGAGAGTTGTGTGGCAAACATCTAGAGAGCAAAGTTTTCCCACCCATGTTAAAGTATTAATAGTCTTGATTTTCTGAGACCAGAATAGGCCTTTTTAGGCCCACAACTCCCACCAACCCTTAACAGCTTGGTCAATGGTAGCATGGTGAGAACATTATCATCATCCAAACATCTGATGAACTTAAACTTGGACTTAAATGTTCAGAACATTCAGGCAATGGCAAGAGATTATGGGAAATGCAGGTCAAAAGTTCTCTGCCCCGTCATATAAATAGGAGAGAATTGTTATAAACAACATACTAGTCCAGTGATATATTTAAGTCTTTTACTCCAAGTCTCAAGTCAAGTCTCAGGTCTTAAGTTAAGTCTCAAATCCTTGTAAGACACTTTAAGTCAAGTCCAAGGAAAAGTCAACTTAAACTTTAACCTGTATTTCATACTTTCCAGACAGAGTCCAATAAAGTTAGTTTAACAATTTAAATAGAGTCAGCCCTTCCACATTTGTGATTTTGCCATTTGCAGCTTCAGAATAGGGTTCTTCTTTTCTTCCCATTTTGGGGAAAAATAAAAATTTAAAAGTGGGGAAAGGGGGCCCCTTTTTTTTTCCCCCCTTTTGAAAACCCAAAAATTTTTTTTAAAAAAGGGAATCCCCCCCCCCTCAGGCCCATTCCTCAATTTCCTGGTCCCCTAGAAAAAACACCTTTTTGGGCATAAGTCTTGCCTTTTTTCTCTTTAAAAAAATTTAGAAACTTCCCCCCTATATGCAGTGGGGCACTCTGACTGGTATAAACCCCCCTAAACCCCCTCCCTTTAAACCCCCCTTTTCTTTTCCCTGAGAAATACCCCCACTTTTGGGTTGGACAGGTAATTAACCGTAAAAAAAAAAAAAAAAAGAAATTTTAAGGTTTCTTTATTTTAAAAACCTTTGGGGACAAGTTTGGGCACTAAAAATTACAAGTCACAAATCAAGTCAGTGTGTCATTTTTTTGAGTCCCAAATCAAAGTCGTGTCACTGGAAAGGTCTCTTTGGACAGAAAAGGGAGAATCAGATTAAATTTAAAAAATTGGTTCCCCTTTCCCTGGGGACCCAATTTTTTGAGGCCCCCCCCATTCTTTTTTTAAAACCCATTTTTCCCTAGGCCCCCTTTGTGCCCCGAATTTTAAAAACTTTTTAAAAATTTTTGTTTTTTATTTTTTTTTTTTTTTTTGGGTTTTGACTCCAGAAGGGGTTTTGGGGGGAAATTTAAATTCCCCCTGGACTTTTTTTACCCCCGTCTTCCTTATAAAACCTTTTCTGTTTTAAATAAAATTTTTTCAGCCCTGGTCACTGGGGTGTTTGGAAAAAAACACACTTAATTTAAAAAACCCAAAACAAAAAACGGGCTGGTTTAAAAATTTTTAAACCCCAAAAAAAGGGGGCCCCACCAAAAGGTTTGGGAAAAATTCCTTTTTTGAACACCCCTTCCCCGAATCCTTTCCCAAACCCGCATGTAATCCAAAAAGGAAAATTTTTTAGCTCTGATTGGGACTGCAAAATGATCTGGGAAGCCCCAGCCTCCCTACTTTGGCCGATGTGACTTTTGCCTTTGGGCGGGGTTTATGTGCCACAGAATTGGTAACGGGCCATGTGAAATGTGGCGGGAGATGGCATGATACCTCCCATGACATTCTAATGTAATGGGTTGTTGTTGCTGCTGTTGTTGTCTTCAAGTCATTTCTTACTTATGGTGACCCTAAGGCAAACCTATACAGGGTTTTCTAGAGTAAAATTATGACGTGTCCAAGTCCCCTATTTTCCCTGGCCAAGTAGGGAATGAACCCTTGTCTCAAGGGTTGTAGTGCAATGTTCAGACCACTGCACCATGCTGGTTTAAAGTAATTCTTACTCCTCCCCCATAGGTCAACTCAAAAAAACCCCCCAAAATTTAGGCAGAAATTTTATCCTATATTTTCAAATGACCTTGTTTTTCATAATTACTTTGAACAACCCCAATCTGTTTTAATTGAAATATACTGATACACATATAGATTACACAATGAATATTAGGGGAATATGTTTTAATTTTAATATTTAATGCTCGGTAATCTCCCTTTGAGATATATTTTCCTCAAACAATATAAGGGTTTCCCATCTTTTTATTTTCTCCTTTTAATTGGATTGTAATCCAAACCTTTTTATGACGGGTTTCCCACAGACTGGTGATTTTGTAGCCTAGTTTTGCAGTTTTTTTTTAGATCAAAGCGGGTAAAGTGAAAGATTGCAATAAAAAATTTCGGTTTCCCATGGCTTCACATACCCTAATCACAGAAAGAGCTCTCCCCCTTTTCAGTCCCAGAGTATCTTTTCTTATTATCTCTGAGAACCTCTCTTTTTCTTGGCTTTGCTCCCTTGTTTTTCTTTCATGTTTGTTTAATTAATCTTCTTTTTTAAGCAAAGAAGTTTCTCGTGGTTATATTTGGGAACATTTTGGGGGTTTTTTTTAAAAAGGAAAAATAAAAGTGCGGGTTTTTTGCTTCACATTTACCTCTACCTTCATTTTTCGTTGCACTAAATTGTTGGTCCTTATTTTCCCATCTTGTCACTGATTTTGTTGCTATCAAACAGTGTTAACAAGCATCTCTGACCTGAGATTTTTTCCTTTGATTTTATATAACTTGGTATGATCTTTCTCTGAATTAGCTATACCTTCCCTTTTGGGGCCCCTCGTCCTGCAAAGCAATGAGGTGAGACATAATGGAATGTTTAATTATGGATATTCATGGCAGATCTTCAGTTGGGGTTCAAAATTTGGAGGTTGTTCACACACAGGGTTTAAATGTTTCTTCTCCCGACAAAGGGAAGGGGGAGAAAATGAATAGCTCCCCCAAATAACTGTTCCTAAAACAAAGGGTAGGAAACCCCAAAATAACTCTCTTCCCAAAAAAACCCAAAGATGACCTTTAGCAAGTCATACTCTTTCAGCCTCAGAAAAGGAAAAAAGCCCCCGCTGAACAACCCCTTGGAAAAGGGAAAAACTTTGTGAAAGTTTCTCCTTAGGGTCATTGTGAGTCAGAAACAATTCAAGGCACAAAAGAAAAACAACAAGAAGAAGAATATGACAATACAGGAAAGGGACTTTTTTAAACATAGAAAACACATCCAAAAATCTCTGTGATAACTCTCCCTGCACAACTGACACCATTTCCTTTCTGCTCAGAAGAAAGATATTTTGGGGTTTTTCAATCCAGGGGTTGTTGAAAAAGGGGGGCCAATAAAGTGCTTTGTCTAAAAAATTTTTTCCTTCCATGCCCAATTTCTATCATTGCAACAATTTCAATTGTAATTTTGAATTTTTTAGAAATAAAAGTTTAGGCATTTAAAGAAAAGAGCTTGTAAAAGGGTTACTGGAATGCAAACACAGTATTTTGTGACTTCTAGTTGTAATAATTTTCAGTTCTCATTTTGCTGTGCTAAAATTTTGACTGAAGAAAATTTCTTTTGGGGGGCAGTATTTTTATGGGAAGCAATTTTCCCAAACCCCCCTTTCTGAATGACAGACCTGGAAGTCACCCCTTTGCCCTGCTGGGGAAGGGCAGTTCTGGGACATCCTTCCTTGATTAAGTCTATCCATTTGTAATGCAATCATTTCTTCCTACTGCTTTCCCCCTTTTACCAACCATTTTTCTTAAGACATATCATATCTTCTCAGGGTCCAAAAAAAGTACAACAGCCTCCAGTTTATTTATCTTGACTTCTAGGAAGAGCTCAGGCTTGATTTGCTGTAAGGAACCCTTTATTTTTTTTTCACAGTAAAAGGGTTTTAAGAAACTTACTCCAGCACCACATTTGAAACCCAATTTGTTTTTTTCCTAGCCACTTTTTTCCCACTGTTGGCACAACCATCAAAGAACTGGAAAAAATGGCGGAATCCTAAAATACAGTGTTGTATCTTTACACTTAGGATCTTCTTTTATAGCTGCCCCTTTTCCCAAATCCCAGTCTTTTGAATTTTTTGACTGCAGCCCCCCTTTGATTAATGAAAAATAAGCCAAAAAGTGCAAAAATTTTGAACTTTTCAAAAATTTTTCATCCTCCATTTGAGGCTATATAAATGATCCGTGGTGATTATTTTTGTTTTCTAAATGTTCAGTTATAAGTTTGCATTTGTTACTTTTTGCCTTGACTTTCTTCAGTAATTGTTCCAAGTTTTTTCCATTTTCCCGCTAGTAAAGGACAGTTTTTCCTTTAACCCGGAAAATATCTAAACTCCACTGGAAATTTTTAAAAATTTCCCGGGTGTAAAATCATAAAAATTTTTTTTCTAGAAAAAAAAAAACCCATTGTTTTTATGACTGTTCAGGGAAATTTAATTGTTTGTTGAAATAAGAATGTAAAACATTTAGACATAAACTAGATTGTTGTTTTAATTTTCCCAAAACACAAACCTTTTAAATGGGATTATATTCCTAAAGAATACCTAACAAAGCACCCTTTAAAGATCCCTTTTTTATTACTAAAATAAATAAAAAGGGAGTTTTAAAACTTTTGAGAAACTCAGGCAAACAAAATGAAAATCAATGAACATACTTCTAAGCAAATGTGTTTAGGGGCCCAAAGGGGTCAGGTTTATTTTACAGACTATTTTATTGGCATGACAAACACATTCATTTCAGTCTGTTTTCAATTGAGAAAAATTTGCATCTAAGCCATTATAACAAAGCAGAACCTTTTATTGTATTTCATAGCTCAAGTTTCAAGCTTGACAAAGAAATAAAAAAAAAGGTGAAAATAAAATAGAATAAATACAATAAACCATTTTCTGGGGGAAAAAGTGCAC
>CAOLHI010007157.1:0-18941 GCA_948474755.1 Ctenosaura bakeri
CCCAAAAAGGAACCCCAAAGAAACAGGAAAAGAGTTGCCTTTTCCCCTCTTCCAAAATCGAGGGATGTCCTGGCCTAGCCCTAACTGGGTCACCTCTCCCCCTCCAGATGTGCCGCGTGGTTCCTTGTGTAATCAGCTGTGTGCGTGTGCGTGCATACATGCACAGACTTCGCTGACACATAGGGCTGTGTGCCTTGCCGTGGGTTTCACCCACAAGACTGCGGAGGGTTGGGCCCCAAGCTGGGAGAGACATTACTGTTTGGGAGGTAGGCGTGGGACTTCAACTCCCATAATCCCCAGCTGGCATAGACACGCTGGGAGTTGTAGTCCCTTCACACACAAAAAAAAGAACTTTTCCAAGCCCTGGATGCCTAGCATGTGACTCGCAGGGCCTCTGCAGAGATGAAAAGATCCCCAGGTTGGTTCCGTTCGGGTGTCAATCCCCAACAACCCCAACACCTGTTTGCAGCACAGAAATGTTAAAAAAGTATTTATTTAGTAGTTTTAATACAAAGAAAAAAATATTATTCTGCCATTACCAATCCAAGTAGGCAGTCTCACTAGAATTACTAGCAACCATAACCACACTTTATTGCTTTGTTAGATTTCTTATTGCTCAAAAAGTCCATAAACGATTTCCAGTCTTTCATAAAATCTTCAGTTGGCTTTTCCTTTGAAGCCCACCCTCACTTGGCCATTTGGGCTAACTCAGGAACCTCAGCAATCCGATCTTCTGTCCCCAGGGCTTCAGTCTGTCTCCAGATGTGAGCAAACAGTATTTGTATAGCTGTTGTCATATAATGAAGGCATTGAGCGTATTTAGATCCAATCCCTTATCCCTAATGCCCAGCAAAACCATTTCTGGTGACATTACAAAATCCACCTTTAATGGAAATTTTTAGACAGTTCTCCCCCTTCCGGATTGTACCTTCTTTGCTCCCGGAAACCGAGGCTTTGCATTCTGCACACAAGAGAGGAAAAATGTCTCAAATCTTTTGCCAAAAAAAGCAGTGTCCGCTTGAGCTGATGGTGCAGATCTGCACTCAGTTGACTTTAAGCATCTTTCCTCAATTTTTTGCCCTCTGAAGGGAGGTGAACAGAATTACATCAAGTGACCAGACCTCACACCTAAACCTTCTCTTCCTTTTGAGCTCTCGCCAGGCAGGCAGTGCTCAGACGATTCAAAGTCGTTGCCACCATGAGTACTAGAAACTTTGTTTTTGTAGGGGCTGCTAATTGTCATTTCTTACCAATAATAATAACCAAACAACAACAGTACAATAGAAGAGTTAGAGGAATCCCATTTTGTGTCCTACCAAGTTTAATGACTGTGAAAGAAACATTTTTTATCTCTTCCAAGAATATATCTTTGTAATCCGATTAATGATCTTCCTTTTATTCCCTGTATGTCTCCTTTCTTATCTGTGTTTCTCATTATCGTTATCATTTTTTCTTGCACAAATGTTCTCCTTTATAGGGTGATTTCAACATTTTAAGAGAAGCAACAGCTCCTAGCCATTGCAAAGCTGAAGAAGCTTCCTTTTCTTCTTTTTTTGGGGAACAACTCCCAGAAGGTGGCTGCAGCTTTCTGGGAAGCAGAGATGGCTGGTGCTGTTAGGTTAGCTAAGATTTCTTTCTCTCTGAGGCTCTGTGAGTTGGTACCCAGTGCATAAGAATGGCATGGCTGGCGGGCACAACGTCACCTCACGTTTTGGCCTAGAAACCTGGGAAGACCCTGAAGTGGCCACCCCTAGTTGCAAGTCAGCACTTCTGCAAGTTGCGCTGATTTCAGTGAATCTCCTCTGCAGTTGGGCTTCAGCCGCCAAGATCTTACCTGCACATTTATGTGGAAGCCACCCCCCAAAAAAGACCCCACTTCTTTGGCATAAAACCTTCTCCTTCCCTCAAACGCCAGCGTAGTAAGAATGGCATCTTGGCCCTGCATCCCAGCCGTCTCTCTTTCTCAAGCTCCTTGATTCTAGAGCCCCCTTATCAAAACCGGCCCGCCTCAGGTTTGCCTCTCCGAGTCCCACCCGCCGCCTCCGAGGGCCCCCAGCACCACTCCTGGACTTAGAGGGCTCTCTGTGCTGCCAGGCACAACGATCCTGCGTGGTGGGCCTTTTGAGCTGCTTCAGCTTCTTCTGCAGCAGGCCAGTTGCCGCTTTCCAAATCTGGAGGCCCTTTGCCCCTTCCCAATGTTGCTCGGACCTTGTCTTGGGGGTCTGGCACCCAGTAATAACAGAAGCGGGAAGGTTTTAGCATCTCTCCCTCTGTTGTTTTCTGGCAGGTTTTCCGTAATGCAGCAGCGCTAGGGTGGGAATGTGGAAGGAAGGCACCGAGGGATAGGCAAAAGAAGGGTGTTGCCAAGTTTGGGGAAGTTACTTTTTAAAGACTACAGCTCCACCCCAGCCAGCTGGGGTTCTAGGAGTTGTAATTTTTTTATTCATCTTTTATTGATTTTAATACAGACAAACTGATTCACATTGGGGTGAAGAACATACGGGGGGGGAAGAAAAGGGAAAAAAGAAAAGACAAAAAAATTAGACTATATAAATAAGCAATATATATGTATTTGTTCTTGCTGTGTGCCTTAAAGTTTTTTTCCAATTTATGGGGATCCTGAGATAAACCTATCATAGGGTTTTTCTAGCTTAGTAGTGTGTAAACTAAGAACTGTAACAGATTACTAAAGTACGGACTCATTACCATAAACACAAGGTAAATGCTCACTAACCAGAACACAAAAAATTTCTGACGACTTCCTCTCTCAAAAAAAGCTGTAATTAGGCAGAAAGACTGATTAGACTGAAGAGTATTCTTCTCCCATTGCAGATCTGACTAAACTGAACTTCTTAGAATTGCTGGTAACTATATCCACATATTACGACATCTTTAGGTTTCTTTGTTGCCCAAAAAGTCCGGGAAACAGGGCGCAGTCTCTCAGAATGTCTTCTTTTAAAATCCATGTCAGCTGGGCAGCCTGAACGAACACCAGCGACTTCTGTGCTTTGCTTGTTGAGAGAAACTGTAGATATAAGGTGGCAGGTCTCTCTTTGCCAGAATGGCTGAATCGCATCGCCTGCTGAGGTGTCTAAAGCAAAGGAACCCTTTCTCTCTGGGCAGTTGCTAACCAAAGTGCCTCCATTTTCGAGTTCTGGCAGCTCCAAAGGCTGGTCCTGTTGCCAGCGCTTTGGCCCACTTAAAATTAGGCTGGCCTTCCTTGGCAGAGCCCCCACCTGGGCCCCCGGCACTCCCGGCCACCACATATCTCCCCAGATTTTTCACTGCTGAGCAAAGACACGCCTGATTCAGGGTCCATGGCTGAGTGTTAGCCAGAAGCTACTTTTTTTTTTTAATCAACCATGTATCGGAATTTTAGTCCTGGGAAAGCAAATATTCTATATTCTGAGTAGATCTGAACAGGAGCTGCCATGGAAGTTCTGAGGGGGGGTGTTGGTGTTTTTGTGAGGTAATTTGTGAGGTAAAATGAACCACCAAGGGAGAGAAAGGGCTGAGGTAGAGAATGTTGTGGGAAGAAAACACACAAAGGAAAAAGGCAGGATTGCACAAAATATTCCATCTCTCTATAAATATATTCTAGTAGGAAGAGGAGAAAGAAACGGGCGTTTTAGAAGTAGCTGGAAGAGTGAGAAGGCAGGGGACGAAGTGGAGTCATTCGGCTAAACTGGGACATTTTGAGGATTTGCTTTATAAAAGCTGCAAATGTGGCTGAAGTAGGGATGGAAAAGTGGGGCTATGGACTGCATATGCCCTCCAGCTCCCCAAACTGAGGAACCCCCTCCATTTAAAAAAAGTTGGCTCTTTTGGGTGAACTCCAGCCCCCCAAATTGTGCAAATAGCACCCCTCAAATCAGGACCTCCTCCCCCTTCTGGAAACAGGGTTTCCCAAAATGGGCTGTAATTTTTTAGCAGCCCTAGGGACCTGATTTATTTATTTATTTTATTTCACCAGCAATTTTTACTCTAGAAATACGTTTGTTGTGATCGAAATGACTTATTTTTTTGCTGAATTGATGCTTAGTGTTTTACTACTTGGGTGATGGGTTCTTATTGTTGTTTTGTGCCTTTATAAGGAGTGAAGGAGTATAGGCAAAATATACAGCGTTTCCCCCATCTTTTCCCCTGGTCTACTATGCAGGGTTGGTGGAAACCCAGCACCCAGGACCCTTCAGTTCAGGGAGGGTGTTGCCTGCTGAAGGCCTAAACCAAAGGATCTCTTGGCATTTGCTTAACCAAATTGCCTCCATTTTGAGTTCTGGGCTCCCAGCATTCTCCTGCCACCACATTTCTCCTCCTCCTCCTGCTGAGCAGAAGCATCTGTGACTCAGGGTTCCTTCCTGATTGTTGAGAGAAGTTACTTTTATTTTTTATTCAACCAGGTATCAGAGTTTTAGTCCAGGATTTCTAGAGATATTCTGACAGGAGCTGCCATGGAAGTTCTGAGGGGGGGTGTTGGTGTTTTTCTGAGGTAATTTCTGAGGTAAAATGAACCCCAAGGGAGGAAGGCTGAGGTAGAGAGCGTTGTGGAAGAGAACACACAGAGGCCAAAAGGCAGGATTGCACAAAATATTCCCAAATAAAGTTAATAATAGACATAATTCATGTTTTATGTTGTATTTCCTGGCCTCAAAAAGCACCTGTTTTGAGGCAGGGTGAGGCCCTCGCCGTTCACTCCAGCCCAGCTTCGCAGGAGGACGTAGGCCTCAGACCCCAAATGATGTCTAATTTATTAAACAAGCAATTTTTTGTTTTTGTTTTGTGGCTTTAATTGTATCAATATCTAATTCTTTTTTTTCCTCAGAGGTGTAGTAACTAGGGGACAAAATGAGGACTTTGGCCTCCAAATTAGAACTTTTTTTTCTCCTTTTGAAATTTCCCTTCAAATTCCAAATTTCTAGCATTGGAGGGAATGAGAAATTGCAAATTATTCACATCTAGTAGTGGTATAAATTTATGGATTAGTCAATTGACCATGTCAAAGAAATAACTTCAAACATTACAAAAGGCAATAAAATAAGTAAAAGAGAGTGAAGCAAGATAAAATAAGCTAAAATAAAGTATGACAAAATATAAATGAAGTAAAAATGAAAGAATAAAGTAAAACACTCTAAGAAAATATCAAAGCTTATACTAATAGGTTATCAACTTCTCTTGTGATACAATAGCAATAAAATACAGAAACAGTAGCATTTAGATTAATTCATCCCCCTTGCATGCAACTCCACAGATTTTATGAATTGTTTTCTCAGTTGAACAGCTCTATTTTGTAAACTTAGCAGTTTTGAAGACAACATATTTGTTAGTGCCATGAAGGAAATAAGATAATTGTTTGTGAGGGTCCCAATATTTTGTTCTACATTCACACTGCAAACTCTTTTATTGGCTTTCTTTGCATTGCCTGGGTTACTTCACTTGCTTCTTGGTTTCCAATGTCTCAACTGTGTTTCTTTTTGCAAATACTGATTAATACTTAAGAGAAGATGCAAACAAAGTATAATCTATTACTGCAGAAAAAGGGGGAAAGAGTTGGAGAAAAGAAACAAACCACACATAAAAAAATACTAATATGTAACTAGAACTAAAACTAAACAAAATTGAACTTGACTGAAACAGAGAAATAATAACACAACCTTCATAAAAAGCAACAATAATAAAGACAATAATGCCAAGCTTAAATAATAATTTATTAAACAATTATTAAAAGAAGCTAAATAATAACAAGCTTAAAAGACTCATCTCCTGCACTGTCTGAACTGTATTTCTAGATGCTCAATTGAAGTTTTAATTTAATGCAATGCAAGAAATTGAGGACTGAAGAAAAATTTTAATTTTGGAGGCAGGCAGATTGCGTATTTGGGGTGACAAATACACCCCAAATTTCATCTTTTCCCAGTAACTGTGCTCGTGTGCACCCTGCATCTTCCCCTATCCTTTATCAGCACACTTTTTTTTTTTACTTTCATTAGTATTTTATTCTGTTTTCCAAAATTTCATAACAAACATAGCATAAGAAACATTTGAAAATAGCACTCTATACAATCTGAATATTGAAAATTGTTTTAGTAAAACTAGGGAACTTTTCAGTGTCATGCAAAACCCCACTGAATATGCTGTGACTTATCTCTGTGTGAGAGCAGCAAAAGTTTTATGGAATAATTGCTAATATTAAAAATATAATTGTTGCCATTGTTGTGTGTCCACATTCTTGTGTGGAATGACTTGCCAGAAGAGATTTGACAGCAGAATACGCTCTCTGAATTAAAATACTTAACACCTATCTCTTCAGGCAATTTTTAACTATGAATTTTACACTGATGTAGTTTAAACGGTTTTATGTGTTTTCAATGTATTTTAATGCATGATGTGTTTTTAGTTCTATTTTAATTTATGTTGTAACCCATGTCAAGCCTTGGGGAGAGTTGGGTAAGAAATTATTATTATTATTATTATTATTATTATTATTATTATTATTATTATTATTTCATAACTGTTATTACTTAATTATAGTATTATTAATGATATTATAATTAATTAATATGAATTGTGTTGTTGTTGTTGTTGTTGTTATTTTCCAACTTATTGCAACCCTAAAGGCAAACCAGGTTTTCTGGGGTGTGTCTGGTGCACCCAAGGTCACCCAGTGGTTTATGGCTGAGCCACTACACAACGCTGGCTTTCTAAAACATAATTACCAAGCCCCAAAAATCCCATTTCAAGTGTTTGTTAATTGAGAAAGTCTAGAACAGCAACACAGATCCAGAAAGACCAGGATGTATTCGTATTATTTGTGAAAAGCAGTGTTTGAGGAGAGCTCAGCCATCTGGGTAGATATGTACAGGGAGGCAGTATGTGTCTGGGACAGGGTTGGTAAGATCTTAGGGCCTGGTTCTCTAGTTTTTGAGGGTCATCTTCGGGGTTGGTGACAGGGGGCACAAGTTCTTCACTTTGCGGGGGAGGGAAAAATCCCAGCTCTAGGCCAGAGGGAAGAAAGGACTGTGTGTAAATCTACAGCTCAGCTAGTGGAGCAGCAGTTTGCTACTCACTGGCAAGGTATAATTGATTTCTTGGAAGAACTGAAGATTCAGCCTCCTCCTTCTCCCCTCCTGGCCATTGTGGGTCCAGGACTCACCTTCCACTCTTCTGTGCACCTTCTGTGTGGCAACAAATAAATGTTCCTTCTCCCTGAATAAGGGAGAAGGAACAATCGCCTCCTTTTAGCTTGATCTGGGCACACCTGAGACGGCAGCTAAAATGTCCTTCTAAATTCCAAGAGGGAAAATACATTCTCTGCTAAGGTTTTGAATGACAAGCTTTGGGCAACTGTGGTTGGTATTTCATGCATAACATTTAATGACATCAACAAGGGCCGTTGTCCCTAATTCTCAGGTTTTCAACCGGACAAACTTATAGGGCCTAGCAGTCCTAGTCCAGGATGTAATGTATGACGCTCTTGAGCCTTCCCTCCTCGTCAGACTGATGCACAACCCAACATTTTTTATTTTTGAGCCCCAAAATCAAGTTTGCAAGCTGTGGAGTTTGCTGTTTGTTTGTTGAATTTATACCTTGCTTTTCTCCCAAAAGGTGACATCCACTACTGATCATTGATTTGAATCTCAAAGGAGTTGCTGACCCAGGATAGATCCAGATGTGCCTGCTTGGGTTTGTGAAAAGATTTTTGTCACCAACCTCTTTTCTCCCTCTGGCTACAGGTGACTCAGGCGTCGGAGCGACTGGATGAGGCCTCCTTCCTGGAAGACGGAGAATCAGTAAGCGGTCCACCTGCACTGGAGAAGCTACGCTGACCTCTCTGATGGTGAGGAAATGCTGGCGGATGAAGCGTCCGGAGGTAAGGAAGAGTGGCCAGTTGGGGAAACATTCTCCTTTTGCTTCCCCACAACTGGAAGTGAATCAGGGAATCATAGGGATGAAAATTGGAAGGTACCCTGAAAAGCCATCTAGTCCATGCCCTGCCATGAAGAAAATCAGTCCTGAAAGATGCCCATCCAAACTCTGTTTTAAAGACCTCCAAAGGTGGAGAAGGCAGTCCTTTCTCCTCCTGGACAGCGCTTACAGTCAAGAAATTCTTCTAATGTTTAGGTGGAGTCTCTTTTCCTGTAATTTGATTTTGGCTCCATCTTCTCCATGACATCCCTTCAGACATTTAAAGATGGCCTATTATGTCACCTCTAAGGCTATTTCCACACAACACTGTCATAGTGCTATTATTCCACTTTCAGCGTCCAGTGGAATTCTGGGGCTTGTAGTTTCCTGAGGCCAAGGAGCTCTCTGGCTGAGAGTTCTAAATGCTCCTTCCTAAACTACAACCCCCAGAATTCCATGGGATGTTGAAAGTGGAATAATAGCACTATAACTGTCGAGTGTGGGAATGGCCTAAGCTCTCTCTCCCAAGCCAAACATACCCAGCTCCATGTCAAATGAGAACAGTCACTCCACTGCAACTTTATAATCCGAAGATTAAAAGAACTGTCCAAGAGTCTGGAATGATTTTTGTTTAGGGACCTCGGGTAGCTCTTTTAAATTTTGGAATAAAACTTGCAGAGAATTCACCACACCACTAACTGGTGAGAGACCAGTGGCTGCAGGGCTGTGGCATTCCTAGGAGCATCTCTCCACCTCATTCAGGAACTGGACACGGTTATAGTGCCTACTATTCCGTTTTCGACTTCGATTCTGTGATTCTTCACCCAGCCCATTACCTCCTCCAAGCAGTCATTCAGAGGAAACATACTATCCTCAGCTGTTTTTGAAGGCATGGAGAAATTTACCGGGGTGTCATCAGCATGCTGATAGGACCCCGCCCCACACCACCAGATGATCCCTCCAAAGGTTTCACGTAGATGGTAAGAAAGCATTGGGAAGCTGTAAGGTGTGCTTGAGGAGGAAGAAGGAGGGCAGTTATGCAACCAGGAAGCCAGCTGTGGGACAAAGGAGCAGCAAAGAGAACACCTCGTGCAAAAACCTCCTTGCGCGAAGGGCACCCCCACTTCCAGAAAAGGGTAACGTCCGGAAAAGGCCCAGGAGTGGTGGTGCGCAAGCAAGGCGCAAAAGGCAAAGGCACTGGGATTCCTCCCCCCCCCCCCCGGCCAGGTTCTGGAAACTTTTCCCACGCTGCCCTGGCAGCGGAAACGAGAACAAAGCAGAAGCAGAGCCTGAGGGGGGGTTCTCGGTTTTTTCCCAGGGGAGACGCGTGGCTCCCCTTTTCCCCTCCTACCGGCCCCTCTTTGTTCCTGGCGGTCTTTGCCGGGGAGGGAGGCATTGTAAATAATAAATAAATAATTTTATGGTTGGGGGTCACCACAACATGTGGAACTGTATTAAAGGGTCGCGGCATTAGGAAGGTTGAGAACCACTGATCTGGAACCTGCCTGAGAGGTGGGACCGGAACCACTGCAACACAGTGCTTCTGATTCCCAACACCTCCCCCAGCTGTTTCCGAAGGATACCACGGTCGATGTTTTTGACTCCCACTGTTGATAAGATAGAGGTCTTGTCTTGCCCTAAAAGGGGGGGCTCTTCTCCTTCGTTCTTCCCATCCCACAGGCACATTTTGTTGCTTCCGAAGCTCTCTTCTTGCAGAAAAGGGAGGCAGTAGGACAAAGGAGGACTGCAAATATGTTCCAGGGGTAGGACGGAAGAAGAGCCCCCCACTTTGGGGCCAAAGACCGGAGAGTCTTCTGGAGGGCCTGGTGCGGGTGGGGGGTGACCAATGTGGACGCAAAAGTTCCCCTTTCCCTCCCCCTAAAAAGGCATCTTTGTGGCTTCAGCTGCTTCAGCCTCCTCTCCCCTCTCCGTTGCGTGGAGACATTGGGGAGGCATTCAAAGGAGAGAATATCTTTGCTGGTCACCTGGATGGGGGGGTATTTGGCTGTTGCCTGACTTGGGGGGTCCTCGTGGGGCATGAGAAGGTTGAGAGTTATTATGAGATGCCAGAAGGCATGTGCAGCCGTGAGTGGCAGGGAATGGAGTTTAAAAATGGGTGGAGAGGACAAGGGGGAGGTGGAGGAGGAGAGAGTTTCTGCCTGTGAAGAATTGTGAGAGGAGGAAAAACCCCCCCAGACTCTATTCCTGGAAATGGGGGATGGGGAAAACCCTTTTGAAGGATTTTTGTAGGAGAGGGAGAAGACAAGAGGCTGCTGCAAGGAAGAGAAAGAGGAGGCAGACCAAGTGTTCATTCTCCTCCCCCTGGGGGGGGGCGTGTGAGGCTCTGAGGCTGGCATGATCTGGGGCAAGAAATGGGGGTTCAGGTTAAATATAACGCCCCCCCAGAAAAAGAATTGCTTTGAAGATCCTTTTATCTCCCTTCCTTGTCCTGGCAGAGCTCTCTTCGGAACGGGGTGGGGAAAGGGGGGAGGTCCTTCTTTTTTTGTCTTTTGACCTCATTCCCATTTTGTCTTCCAGGAAGATGATAGCTTCCCCACCTCTAACAATCTCTGCGAACACATATAGATCTGGGACTGGGCTGCAGTTTAAAGGAGGAGAGCCCTGAAGTTAAAAGACTTTATGAAATAAAAATACAGAACAGTAACGCCCAGGGAAACAGCCTTGGGGATTTGACTGTTGGGACCTGGAGTGTTTTCTGTAGGGGTAGATTCTGGGTTGGGGGTTCCTTAGTGAAAAAAGGGAACTCCCTTCTCTTCTCTCCAGTCCCTAAAGGAATTAGGCTTCCCCAGCTGTGAGACCTCCTCTCGCCTTTGAGGGGGGTCTCTGTGGGACGGTGGTATTTGGGAGGGCTCTGGGGGTGTTTCTTGGGCTGTGTGGAGGTTTGGGGGCACTGTTAAAGGATGCCAGAAAGCCCGAGCAGCCTTCAATGCCAAGGAATGCAATTTTAAAAGGGGGAGAGGATAGAAGAAGGTGGAAGTGGAGGAAGAGATGGGGAAATTGGGTTGGGAAACTCCTGCCTCATTATTCCTGGGAAGGGAGGGTAGAGCGGATCTTAGTTTTCTTGGTGGGGAAAGGGAAGAGGCTGCTCTAGGTAGGATGCACAAGAGGGAAGGGAGAAGCCCCACTCCAAGCGTTGAGGGGAAGTGTGAGAGGCCTGAGGCAGGGATGCATGGAGGGGCTTTATCTACATGCTTTGAGGATCCCCATCCTTTGATGATGAGGTGGGGGTGGGACCGGTCCTCCCTTCTCCCAGGTTGGTATGGCAGTTTTCAGTACGATAAGGCGCCCTGTCTTTACCACACAGCTTTGCCTCCCCGCTTACAACACCACCTTTGTGTAAAAGGATGCGGGTTTTCAAGGCCACTTAATAATTTTATGGTAGCGTGTTTTCTGTGTTCCTCTATACAAAAAGAAAAGCCATCAGAACCCACCTCAAAATTGATGCTGTAAGTGGCCCCTTGGACTAGATGACAACTAGAAGTGTTTCATATTGAGATATGTCTATAAACCTTGCGTACATTCTATGGTTGTTCATAGTTAGATATCGATTGCAGTTAAAATGTTCATGTGACAGAGTGTCTATTCTGTTAATACATATTTATGCAAAATGGATAAATCATTCTTATTAGCAAAGGATGTACTATTTTAGTTTTTTTACAATATAATTTACAGGTAATGTACAAAGAATTAACAGACAGTATGTGTCAAGACTGATTCAAACATGCAGAGATAAACACGCGAAAGCAAGATTTATTCTTGAGCTCAAGCAGAGTAGAATTGATGTTAGTGATTCAAACGGAGAAGATTCCCAGAGGCAGTAGATTATAACGCTTTCCCTCTTTCCCGCAGAACCCATTCAGGCTGACCTTGTGTCTCCAACTCCTAAGCGGTTCCTGGGAGACTCTCTGCAGAGAAACTAGGTGTTTCGGTGACGGTATGCTCTGGCCTTACTGAAATCTAGGTATGCTACACAGCATTCCCTTCATATTATCAAGCTAGTAACTCTATCATAAAAAGAGATAAGATTAGTCTGGCATGACTTATTTTTGAGAAATCCATGTTGACTTCTCGTGATTACCGCGTTGCTTTCTAAATGATTAGAAACTGACTGCTTAATGATCTGCTCCAGGATCTTTCCGGGTACTGATGTCAGGCTGACCGGGCGATAATTATTTGGGTCCTCTTTTTCCCTTCTTGAAGATTGGGATAACATTTGCTCTCTTCCAGTCTGCTGGAACTTCTCCTGTCCTCCAAGATTTCTCAAAGATTATAGCAAGCGGTTCTGAAATGACCTCTGCCAGTTCTTTTAATATCCTAGGATGCAATTCATCTGGCCCTGGAGACTTGAAATCATCCAATGTGGCCAGGTATTCCTGTACCACTTCTCTACTTATTATGTGCCTCATTTCCCCTGCTTCCTCCCCTGCTCCCCAACCGCCAGGTTGAGTGCTTGTATCCTTCTGGGAAAAAACTGAGGCAAAGAAGGTGTTAAGTAGCTCTGCCTTTTCTTTTCCCCTGTGAGTCACACTCTCTGTCCAGATTCTCCCAATAAGGTTCGATTCCTCCTCTGTCTTTCTCTGGGCTTCCACGGAGAACTAAGCTTCCCAACACAGGGACACTCTCTGGCTGACGGAGGGACCCGACTCCCTTGCTGGGCTCTGAGTGAAGGAAGGAGCACCCACAGGGGCTTGGCCTTATATGACTTTTCCTGTCCGTCAAAGCCCCTCCCACACACTACTGGGCTACGTTTCCCTCCTGAGGTGCTATTCTGGTTGCCTAGCAACCATGCTTCCGGTTGCACTGGCACTTCAGATAGCCACACTCCCAGGACTTCATGGCAGGAGAACATCATTATCAGATTGGCCAACGATACAAAACTGGGAGGGGTAGATAATGTTACCCTGCTTGCTTAGGACACCTTTAAGAGGATTCCCCCAAAATGTCAAAATCATCTCTTCTGGGGAAAAATTAGCTCTGAGCACTGCTTTTTGCCATGCAAAGAGGGCAGCGTAGTTAGGACATTTAACCCAATGTTTCCGGGTCAGGGCCCCGTCAGAAATCAAACAAGTTGTTCAAATTTAATTATTTTATTGACATAGATGTTAAATCCATACAGTCATTCAGCTGCACTCACTCCAACAAGCATACAAGACTATAGACAGTTAGAAAGAGGTGAAAATTAAGAGAGAGAGAGAGAGACATAAGGGTTTGATTTAATACTGTACCAATCCGGAAGTCTTCAGCTGGGAGAAAACGATCACAGCCGTGCCTTTAGGGCCGAGGGGAGCTTACCAGCTTCATGGTTTGCAGATCTGAGAGAACTCCTAACTCCAAAACTCCCAACTCCAAAACCAAAACTCCCCAAAAGAATGAGAAAAAGTGCCCAGTTACAGAGCTGACCCATGTCCTGGAAAACCAGATGGCTGCAGTTTTTATTAAGATGGATTTCAGTTTTCGTAGTTCAAAGAAAATACAGCCTAACACCTTTGTAGTTTCCTGCAAGATGAGTATCTCATCCAGAGATGGATACCTCAAAGTGTCAAATTCCAGGCTGTTTGCATTGTTTGTTTGTTCCCAGAGAGTTACTGTCTCCTGATCGCTGCTGAAAATCCATTCAAGTGGCCTTGGAGCCATTTGCAAGATTTACCCAGCATGTGACAGAAAACAGCTACTCTTTTGATCTGTCTCCATAGCCACTGCCTACGTGTCCATCCAGTATATTTCTACAGCTCAATGTGTTTGATATAAAACAATTAGGATCCTCACAACATAGCTTTTAGGTGTGTTAGGGGGCTTACACTAATATATTGGAAAATAGGAAGAGAATTCAAAAGGATAAACTAGAAAACTGTGTTGAAATTAATAAAATCTAATTCAGCAGGGAGAAATACAAAGTTTGGGACTGAGACTGTTTTGGTTGCCTTGGCGGATGACCTGTGCTGGCAACTAGATGGGGGAGCGTCTCCTTCTTGGTTCTGCTGAACCTTTTGGCAGCTTTCTGTATAACTGGCCATACTATCCTTCTGGGTCATCTTGTGAGGATGGGACTTGGGGGCACTGTTTTACAAAGCCGTCGTTCCTTCCTGGAGGACCAAGCCCAGAAGGTTGTGCTGGGAGACTCCTGTTGAACCCTTTTTCCTTTGGCCTGTGGAGTGCCTCAGGGTTCTGTCCCGCATGCTATTTCACATCTCCGTGAAACCGCTGGGATAATTGTCTGGAGTTTTGGGATTTGGTGCCATCAGTACGCAGAAGACACCCAACTTGATTATTCCTTTCCACCACAAGCCGAGGAAGCTGTTTTGGTCCTAAACCAATGGCTGTTATCAGTAATGGATTGGAAGAGGGCAAACAAAATTGAAATTTAATCCAGACAAAAGAGAGGTACTGTTGGCCAGTTGAAAGACAGATCAGGGGAAAAGGGATTCAGCCTATGTTAGATGGGGTTACAGTTTCTCCGAAGGCACAGGTCCGCAGCCCAGATGTCCGCCTGAGGACGCTCTGAGCCTGGGAGCCCAGGTCTCAGCAGTAGTCAGGAGTGCGTCCGCACAGTTAAGGCTTGCGCACAAGCCATGCTCATTCCTTGAGATGTCAGACCTGGCCAGAGTAACACCTGCCTTGGTTGCATCCCAGTTGGATTATCTTAACAGGCTCTATGTAGGGCTGCCTATGAAGAGCGTTTGGAAACTTCAGCTGGTCCAAGGAGCTGCAGCCAGATTGTTAACTGGAACTAGCTACAGGGATCACACACACACACCCCCTGTTGCAACAGCTCCACTGGCTGCCAGTCTGTTTCTGGGCACAATTCGAAGTGCAGATGATGACCTTTAAAGCCCTAAAGGGCTCACATCCAGGACCGTATTTTCCACTATGAACCAGTCCTGCTTTGAGATCTGCTGGAGAGGCCCTTCTTTCTGTCTCACCACCTTCACACATGCATCTGGTGGGAAAACGAGAGAGGGTCTTCTCAGTGGCTGCTCCCAGGCTGTGGAACTCCCCTCCCAGAGAGGACACACCTCCCTCCCTTCTTTCCGTAGACAATTCAATAGCAATAGGGTGTGTATTTCTATACCTCTTATCAGCTAAGTGCTCTCTAAGCGGTTTACAACGTGTTAGCTAATTGCCCCCAACAAGCTGGGTACTCATTTTACTGACTGCGGAAGGATGGAAGACTGAGTCAACCTGGAGCCCTGCAGAGTCAAACTCAGTGTTCTGGCCGCAGTACCGGCATTTAACCACTACGCCACCAGGATTCCTGTTAATTTTGATTAAAGACATTTTTATCTTGGTAGTCATTCAATAAATGATCATTGCCTGACTAAAGGAAGGTGCTGGTTATTTTTAATTGTGATCTGGTAGTTGTTTTTAATGTACATTTTTACTTTGTTTTAATCATTATGTGCCTATTTAATTTCTGTTTTAACTTTTGTATATTATGGTTTTTTAACTCTGTTTTCTTTTTTACACGTATTGTAGGCTGCTTTGAGTCCTGCCAAGGAAAGAGGAGAATATAAATGAAGGTGATACTAATAATAACAAGAACATCAAGAACAAGCCTGTTGAATCAAGAGGAAAACACAGGATTGTACTGTAAAAAAAGAGGGATTTGGAAAAGAGCACCAAGAAAAATCAAACACTGAGAAGAAGAAATCCTCTGCTGTTCAAGGAGCTCTTATTTGGGAACTTCTGACTTGAATCAGAAAAAAAGAATGGAATATTCTGTACATCTACATTCATATCCCAGAACCCATGGAGAGGAGAAGGTGTATAAGTGTATGGAATGTGGAAAGAGCTTCAACAATAGTGGAACATTTAGTAATCATCAAAGGACACAGACAGGGGAGAAGCCATTTAAATGCATGGAATGTGGAAAGAGTTTCAGTCAGAGTGCAAATCTGCATTCCCATCAAAGGACACACACAGGGGAGAAGCCATATGAATGCATGGAATGTGGAAAGAGCTTCAGTGAGAGTGGATCTCTGCGTTCCCATCAAAGGACACACACAGGGGAGAAGCCATTTAAATGCATGGAATGTGGAAAGAGCTTCAGTGAGAGTGGATCTCTGCGTTCCCATCAAAGGACACACGCAGGGGAGAAGCCATTTAAATGCATGGAATGTGGAAAGAGCTTCAGTGAGAGTGGATCTCTGCGTTCCCATCAAAGGACACACACAGGGGAGAAGCCATTTAAATGCATGGAATGTGGAAAGAGCTTCAGTGAGAGTGGATCTCTGCGTTCCCATCAAAGGACACACGCAGGGGAGAAGCCATTTAAATGCATGGAATGTGGAAAGAGTTTCAATCAGAATGCACATCTGCATTCCCATCAAAGGACACACACAGGGGAGAAGCCATATGAATGCATGGAATGTGGAAAGAGCTTCAGTGGAGTGAATCTGCGTTCCCATCAAAGGACACACACAGGGGAGAAGCCATTTAAATGCATGGAATGTGGAAAGAGCTTCAGTGAGAGTGACATCTGCGTTCCCATCAAAGGACACACACAGGGGAGAAGCCATTTAAATGCATGGAATGTGGAAAGAGCTTCAGTGAGAGTGGATCTTGCTTCCCATCAAAGGACACACCAGGGGAGAAGCCATTTAAATGCATGGAATGTGGAAAGAGCTTCAGTAGAGTGACTCTGCGTTCCCATCAAAGGACACACGCAGGGGAGAAGCCATTTAAATGCATGGAATGTGGAAAGAGCTTCAGTGAGGCGATCTCTGCTTCCCATCAAAGGACACACACAGGGGAGAAGCCATTTAAATGCATGGAATGTGGAAAGAGTTCAGTGAGAGTGATCTCTGCTTCCCATCAAAGGACACACACAGGGGAGAAGCCATTTAAATGCATGGAATGTGGAAAGAGCTTCAGTGAGAGTGGATCTCTGCATTCCCATCAAAGGACACACACAGGGGAGAAGCCATTTAAATGCATGGAATGTGGAAAGAGCTTCAGTGAGAGTGGATCTCTGCGTTCCCATCAAAGGACACACGCAGGGGAGAAGCCATTTAAATGCATGGAATGTGGAAAGAGCTTCAGTGAGAGTGGACTCTGCGTTCCCATCAAAGGACACACACAGGGGAGAAGCCATTTAAATGCATGGAATGTGGAAAGAGCTTCAGTGAGAGTGACTCTGCTTCCCATCAAAGGACACACCAGGGGAGAAGCCATTTAAATGCATGGAATGTGGAAAGAGTTTCAGTCAGAGTGCACATCTGCATTCCCATCAAAGGACACACACAGGGGAGAAGCCATTTAAATGCATGGAATGTGGAAAGAGCTTCAGTGAGAGTGGATCTCTGCTTCCCATCAAAGGACACACACAGGGGAGAAGCCATTTAAATGCATGGAATGTGGAAAGAGCTTCAGTGAGAGTGGATCTCTGCTTCCCATCAAAGGACACACCAGGGGAGAAGCCATTTAAATGCATGGAATGTGGAAAGAGCTTCAGTGAGAGTGACATCTGCATTCCCATCAAAGGACACACACAGGGGAGAAGCCATTTAAATGCATGGAATGTGGAAAGAGCTTCAGTGAGAGTGCGATCTACGTTCCCATCAAAGGACACACGCAGGGGAGAAGCCATTTAAATGCATGGAATGTGGAAAGAGTTCAATCAGAATGCACATTGCATTCCCATCAAAGGACACACACAGGGGAGAAGCCATTTAAATGCATGGAATGTGGAAAGAGCTTCAGTGAGAGTGAATATCTGCTTCCCATCAAAGGAACACCAGGGGAAAGCCATTTAAATGCATGGAATGTGGAAAGAGTTCATGAGAATGGACATCTGCAGTTCCCATCAAAGGACACACACAGGGGAGAAGCCATTTAAATGCATGGAATGTGGAAAGAGCTTCAGTGAGAGTGGATCTCTCATTTCCATCAAAGGACACACCAGGGGAGAAGCCATTTAAATGCATGGAATGTGGAAAGAGTTCAGTGAGAATGGCACTCTGCATTCCCATCAAAGGACCACACAGGGGAGAAGCCATTTAAATGCATGGAATGTGGAAAGAGTCTTCAGTCAGAGTGCAATCTGCATTCCCATCAAAGGACACACACAGGGGAGAAGCCATTTAAATGCATGGAATGTGGAAAGAGCTTCAGTGAGAGTGAGATCTCATGTCCCATCAAAGGACACACACAGGGGAGAAGCCATTTAAATGCATGGAATGTGGAAAGAGCTTCAGTGAGAGTGGACTCTGCTTCCCATCAAAGGACACACACAGGGGAGAAGCCATTTAAATGCATGGAATGTGGAAAGAGCTCAGTGAGAGTGGATCTCTGCGTTCCCATCAAAGGACACACCAGGGAGAACCATTTAAATGCATGGAATGTGGAAAGAGCTTCATCGAATGCACATCTGCATTCCCATCAAAGGACCACACAGGGGAGAAGCCATTTAAATGCATGGAATGTGGAAAGAGTTCAGTGGAGTGCAAATCTGCATTCCCATAAGGATTCACACCAGGGGAGAAGCCATTTAAATGCATGGAATGTGGAAAGAGCTTCAGTAGAGTGGACTCTGCTTCCCATCAAAGGAACACACAGGGGAGAAGCCATTTAAATGCATGGAATTGGAAAGAGCTTCAGTGAGAGTGGATCTCTGCGTTCCCATCAAAGGACACACACAGGGAGAACATTTAAATGCATGGAATTGAAAGTAGCTTCAGTCGAGATGCATCATCTGCTTCCCATCAAAGGACACCAGGTGAGAAGCCTTTAAATGCATGAATGTGGAAAGAGCTTCATAGAGTGCACATCTGCTTCCCATCTAGTTCACCAGGGGAGAAGCCATTAAATGCTGAATGTGGAAAGAGCTTAGTCAGAGTGGAAAGTTTGCTTCATCAAGGTTCACACAGAGAATGCATAATGCAGAATTGAATGCTTCTCTCAGGTCAGTCGTTCCCATAAATTAACCCATGGGAGAAAGTCATTAAATGTCATGAATGTTGGAAATGCTTCATGTGTGGAGAATATTGGTAATATGAATTAACTCACTGATTATATTAATG